>PVJA010007883.1:17846-66791 GCA_004027025.1 Myocastor coypus | reverse complement strand
CTCTCTCTCTCTCTCTCTCTCTCTCTCTCTCTCTCTCTCTCTCTGTATATATATATATATATATATATATATATATATATATATCTTTATATCTTTGTCTCTGTCCCTCTCTGTCTCTATCGCTCTGTCTCTCTCTTTCGCTTTCCATCTTTCTTTATACAGGCTCGCATTATGCAGATTGGATTCCTAGTGATCCTCCTGTTTTAGCCTCCCAAGCTCTGGGTTTACAGGTGTGTGCCATCACACCCAGACATGGTGGCCTGCTCAGTGCACCTGGTGAGGGAGCTGGCATGGCACAGGGTACCAGGGATTGAGCCCAAGTCCTTGCACTTACCTAAGCAGGTTCTTATTCTACTGAGCTACCTCACTGGCCCTTATCAGGCACCATTTAAATGGGGAACATGACTTTTAATTTATGATTCAAAATCCAGGGTCTGAGGAGTAGGGAGAAGAACTGCTAACTGCTGAGTTACAATCACAATAAAACAACATTCTAACACGTGTTGCCTCTTGGACTCTTTCCTTCCTGTGAACTTTGTTTATGTAATACCAATAAATTCATCAGGATCACTAAATTATTTCAAAGAACTGCTTTGACTTTCTCGTTGATAACTAGTTTTCACCCATTCCACAGGTGATCTTGCAAATTTGATAGATTCATAGAATTTTTAAGGACTAAATAAGAAAGAGAGCCATCAAATAATTTTGTGAAAGAAATACTATTTTGGCAATGAAAGTAAAATTATCATTTAAAATTTTTAACTTGTCATTCTTTTTCTATGACTACAGCAGTAAATTCCCTTTCTGCAGAACAATGTATACAGAGTCACTTAGTGCCAAAGGACACAAACTAAACACAGGAACAATTATTTCAGTGAGGGTACAGGAAATTATAATTTAAAAAGGCTAAACCATTTTTAAGTGGATTTGTAGATGTACCATTCACATCTTTAACAGAAGAAAAGTAAAATTAATAACAAACAGGTTTGCTTTATTTATAATTGCATGCGTTCACTACCTAAGGAAATGCCATATGTCAGAATATCAGTGTATCATGGCATGTCCAGATTTCAGTCTAAGCATAACTTAACTTGTGAACATGAAATGTTCCAAATGCAAACAGTTCCATACCTGACCTCACGTGTTTGGCTGCAGTTAAAATGCAGGTGTGCCCAAACTGTCACATCAGCATAGGTCCTGGGGATTGTAGCATGTGCACGTGAAATATGGATCAATTTTGTGTTTGAACTTTACACTGATTTCTAACATTACATATATATATATATGTATACATATACATATATATACATATATATGTATATATACATATGTATATATATGCTTATATATACATATATACATATGTATATATGTATATATATGTTTCAAAACTTGAGAAATATCTGGAATGTATGATGCTTCTGGCCCCAAGCACTTTGGACAGAAATGCTCAACTTATATCACCTTATATGAGCCTTGTCATAGAATTATTTCCTTATCTGAACTAGTTTAACACTGCATTAAGGGTAATTACTTTAACAAGTCAAAAGGAATTATAAACAGTAAATCTTCAAAATTAATTGCCTCTCTTTTATCCAACTATAGCTGACCTTAAATATAGAAGAAAAGAGTACAAACTGCAAATATTTAAGATGATTAATACTTTAAAACCAAAGTTTGAAAAGCAATCAATTTTACAGGAGGAGTAAACAGCCAGAGGGGAAGGAAACACTCACTTGAGAATTGAATAGCGAATCCAGATTTACTGATATAAAAATCCGTGTCGAACTGGATGGTCACTATGTTGAGGGTGCTGTGGATCCCTTCAGGGATAAGAGACCCACTGATTTCCTTTAGGAGCATCTCATTTTCGGGAGGGCCATCCCAAACTCTGAGGATATCATGGGATGCTTCAGTGTCGAAAGCAAGAAACTGCAGGCTGGGGGGAAATGCATATATATATATATGTTATCAACAACGATTTAATTTCAATAAAGAATAAAACACATACACCTTGTGGCTTTTACTAGATATTCCTCTTTTCTGAGTTAAAAAGTGAATTATGTAAAGAGCATGTATAGCCTGGTTAGTGAACTTTAGGGGCAGTATGATTTATTTCTTTCAAATATGACCACACAAACACTATTTAATCTTTTTTTTTTTTTTTTTTTTTTTTTTTGGAGGGGGACCAAGGTTCAAACTCATGACCTTGCAGTTGCCTGGCAGGCACTTATGCTACAGAGCTATCTCCCTGGACCCCTTAATTGCTTTTTATAAGTCACAAAAACCTTCTTTTATACATTGTTTTCAGGCTGCCTGCATTTGTAGTTTTTACAAGAGAGATCTATGGGGGATTTTCAATGTAGCAGGCAGAAAGCAAAATTCATTACCATATTTTCTACATTTAACTGATACAATGTTCTAAGAGTGTGGTACTGTTTTTATTTTTGTTTACTACATAACTTCCCAGAGGCTGAGTCATGAAAGAACTTGAGTTGATGCCCCAGGACATAGTTTGCCACTGTTTCATGTTAAATCTGTTCTGTGTCTGATCAAGACAAAATTTGCAACTGATCGTTTTTTGCCAAGTGTAAAAATAAACACTTCAGCTCAATCAACATGCCTCACTTTATGTACATGGTCACATTTCACATATTAATGCAGACAGCTTTAAGTCTGCTTTCAACATTAATAGCAAACATTTATCTTTAATGAAAAATCCCAGCTTAACATCAAATTTAATGTTCTTGAGTTTAATAATTCTAATATTCACACATAACATATATGATCTGCACTGAGGTAAATGAATCTAGGGGTCAACTCAGGCTGACCTACTAAGCGTTCTGCATGTCACACTGTAGGTGACAGCTGATTCAGTTGAAGGGCCAGCCCCATGCAGGAGGACATCCCCAGAAACTGTCTGAATTGTCATTTATATTAAGCAGTGAAGTATCAAAATTTAAACTTCTTATTATGATCAATAAGGGAGCGGCTAGTTTAGATGCCAAGGAGGCAAGGATTTCTTTATTAATCCATGTGCAGCCAAAACTATAGTGATAAACAGGGACTGAAAGCACATGATAGCTTTGAACACCTGGTTCTGGTAATCTGCAAGGTGATGCTTCTGTGCTCTTCAGCGGAGCAGCGATGGAAAAACTGCGAGCCCATGCCTACGCCCAGCAGCAAGGGGAATCCAAGGCGGTTAAAAGGGACAAAGGGCAGGTGCTCAAGCACTGTGCCCAGGCTCAAGGAAGGAAGGCCACATTGTTGAGTCATCTTCTGTGCTTAGTTCCTTTTGAATGTTAGTACAATTGTATGTAGTGATAGTGAATTGGTGTACTTTTTTTCAGTACTAAGGATTGAACCTTGAGGTTTTGTAATGAGCTTCATGACTAACTCTTATTAATTTTTATTTTGAGACAGAGTCTCACTAACTCAAATTAAAACAAACAAACAAAACAAAACAAACAAACAACAACAAAAACAAAGGCTGTCTAGAGCTGTAGCTCAGGAGACTAAGCATCTGGTTAGGAAAGCACAGGGACCAGAGTTTGGTCCCTTGTACCTCATGCCACGCTGGTTCCTGCCCCTAGCTACACTGAGCAGGCCACCAAGACTGGGCATGGTGGGGCATGGCTATTAATTTCAGTACCGGGGAGGCTGAAACAGGGATATCGCTATGAGTCTGAGCTGCATAGTAAGACAAACAAGCAAACAAACGTAAAAGTCCTTGGAAAACAGGAAAAAGTCTCAAACTCTGTTCTCTCATAACTACAAAAAAGCTTTATTCTAAGGAGCTAAGTAATTTATTGCTGTAGCTCTAGTATCAATAATCCAAGCAAATAAATACTTTTTCATATTTCCAAAAAATGACAACTAGCTTTTCCCTACCCACAGTTCTTCACAGTATTGAAAAATGTTGCTAATAGTCGGTAGTGCATATAGGTACTGAGTGGGGAGTGCATATAGGTACTGAGATGAGGAAGCAAAATCTTTTTACCTGACAATGTTTCCTGGGTCGACTTCGATCATCCACATGCAGCGCAGATTGTTGTCATATGGAAAGGGATAACCAGGGGATAAGATTCTCCCCGATGATTCTCCTTTAAAACGACCTCCGCATTCAGCTAGAAAAAAAAAAAAAAAAAAAAAAAAAAAAAGGTAGTCACAAGTTATTGCAGTCTTCAAAACAATACACAAGTGCCTTAAGAGTATATATGTTTTCATATAAAGAAAAATAAACATCGATGGCCCTTCCTTTAAGTGATCAATTGTATAAACATTCTAAGATTAAGCTCTTACTTGAAGCAAGAATATTTTGTACAATAATAGAAGATCACCTCTAGTTAGATTGTATAAAAGATAATGAAATGAACATAATCAAGGTATAAAGGAAGATACACTCAAAGATCCTAAGTTAAGGGTCATAATATTTAGAGATGTGTTTTTAAGTAATAATCGTAAAAGGGGAAACAGATGGAAATGTTCACTGGCAGTGAACTGCAGACTGAATAATTCACCATCTTGCTATCCCACCGTGTCCCTTAGGCATTCTAAATTTCATTGTCCTTTTATTCTCCTTCAAGTTACTCCAATCTCTTTCCTTTTTAATCTCCCAAAAGTTAAAGTGGCATTTTTATTAGATTTTTTTTTTATCTTCAGGTAAGGCTCAGTTAGTTTTCGTACAATGTTGTCTCTAATTTTCATAGAACTTAGCCAATTAAAAATGTATTTTCATACACACCACATAATTAAATTTCACCTTTGGAGAGATTTTTCTATCCATGTTAATGCTCTATTTATATCTGGAGTGATTTTATTCTGGTAGGAAAGCAGCCTAGAGGGAACTCTGCACTGGAGAAAAGAGAAAGTGCATATTTTAGCAATAGGTCTTAGAAATAATGCAGACCCTCTCTACTCCATTGTATATCTCAAAATCTCCTGATTATTCTGTAGCCACAAAACAAAAAAGCAATTTTCTTCCCTTCATAAATATTTGATGATATTTCAATATTTTCATTTATTATTCTCCCAACTATTATATATTTCTTAGATTGAGTAACTTAAAGATATTTTTTTGTTTAGTTCTTCTGTTATTAGATCTAAAAATGGCAAAGACAGAAGGTTTTATCATTTGGAGGAAACCTGGTCATCTTAGAGTCGACTGTCTCAAATTTGTGAGTCCCATACTTGTAGATTTGTTTCAGACATATCAGATATTACTCTACATGACATTAACAGGGCTGACATCCCTAGCGAGCTAATCAAATGCTAATCTAAATGTTAAAATATTTTGTATATGTGGTTAACACCTATAATTAGCTTATAGCACTAAAGGTGAGCAAGTCTCCTGAGTACCGCATGTGAGCCTCACTTGGTCCACTGAAAGGCCTTTAAGAATAAAAACTGCTAGCCAGGCGTGGCAGTGCACGCCTGTAATCCCAGCACTTGGGAGGCTGAGGCAGGAGGATCGGTGCGAGTTTTAGACTAGCCTGGGCACAAAAGTGAGCTCAAGGCCATCCTGAACTGCATAGTGAGATCCTGTCTCAAAAAGAAAAAAAAAGTGCAAAAACTGCTTTCAAGGAAAAGAAGAAATTCTCTTTCCAAATCTCAGCATTAACTCCAGCTTCAATTCCCAAACAACTGGTCTTCCCTGTAGGCTTGGGACTTACCAACTGTTAAAATGAATTGATCAGTGAATTAATTTTTTAAAATAAATACATCTCTTCAGACAAAGAAAGAGAAAACCTGTTGGTTTTATTTCTTTGGAAAGCCTTAAAAGACATACTCTTAGCAGGCTAAAGGAATATTATTTATATCGAAGCATAATATCTTTAGTCTATAATAACCAGAACAGGTGATTTTTAACATAAGAAGATACCAATATTTGAAATGTTATTCTCAAATGTATTTCTTAGTTTTTAAACCAAACCTTTGTTGGACAAGCTATAGCTATAGTATTTATGTAAATTAATTTTCCCTGCTTTGTTAGTATATATTATTTTGGGAACAAAGTTGAGACTTCTTTCTTAGACTAATTTTAGTCAATTTTGTGTACTATATTACATCTTGAATTTAAACATATCTTTTTATCTCCATATTCCTTTTTTTTTTTTTTTTACCAGTAATGCCTACTGACCTCTAGTGAACCAAAATGACACACTATATAACACTGGATTTTGTGCATTTAGAAAAACTTATGTTGGCCAGGTAAAAATAAAATACACAAATGAAGAAATATAGGTCAAATCACTCTAGGTAAGTCTTTCAAAAATTATTTTTATTTGCTCAATATGCAACTCAGAAATATAATTACCTAACATAATACAAATAACTGAGGGGAAAAACATTGTATTTGACAGAGATAAAAAATGCAGCCACAATAGATATCTAAGGTCAATGAACAGGAAAATAAACTATAACCCTAGATCAAATGGTAATGTTATTAATTGTTGTCAGTAAAGAATACAATCTAAAGTGGATCCTGGTCTTTTGTCATGGAAATATGAGTATCTCTTGTCATGTGTCCAGACGTTTAAAAAATATTTAGCTTCATCTTTAGTATTAGAAAACTATGTATCTTAAAGTGTACCTTGGTTGAATATATTTGACTTACATGCTTTCTATTTTCTTTGGCCTACCAGTCTGATTTCCATCTGTATACACCTAGAGAGAAAATATGCTCTCAGGCTTTCACATAGAGCAAACTGGTTAAGCAATGGCCATGACTCATCCAGATGAGGACTCATCCAGATGGCTGACACTGACAAAAGTTCTACAAAAATGCTTTATATGGTTTCAAGATGAATCCTGAGGGGCTTAGATGGACCTTGGGAGATACAAATGTTACGTGTTTTGTTATACAGGTCTTGATTTAACTTGCCCTTAACCACCTAGCAGAAAAGATTAACCATGAGGCATAAAAAGTAAAGCTAAGTTAATAGGCTGAGGTTTAAAGTGATTAAATCAACATCTTCTGATATTCCCAGTTCTGTCAATAACCAAGTATGATTATGGACTATTGGACTATATATAGGACTGCTTTCTCTTAGATCAATGAGAAGAAATTTTTGTACCAATAATGATTAGAAAAATTATCATGTCTGCATCTTCTACTCTGAATAACTACTGCAAGGACAATAATATGCATTGTATTAATTATTTGGGATATACTACTAACGTGTTTTGAAACTGTCTCATTGTTATTTCTTATTAAAAGTTAAAAAAAAGAAATCTACATAATTGTAATTAACTTCATAATGTCTCATAAGGGTACCTAAATGAATCTGATGCTTGGAAGATAAAAAGGAGTGGAAGGAAAGAGAAAAAAAAAGAATTTAAATGTGCTAATTCCTAAAGGGAATGTAATTATTAGATATTAAAAACATGTTATAATAAAAAGAAAATCCAAAATAAAGTTTATAATTCCCACAAAATCTTGTACAATATTAAGTCACTAAGTTTGCCTCAGAATATTTGTAAATATAAAAAACATTAAATTATTGCACACAAAATTAAAGCCATCTGATTTGAGAACAAATTACTTTCTTCTGCATGAAATATTTTCAGAAAAGTCATCATATTTGCTCAGCATACTCAGAACATACTTGATTTTAAGCCATTGTTTTGAATTTTTAATTTTGAAGGCAACATGGAAAATCAATATTCACACATTTATTACTGAGTGATGTTATAGTTCTTAATGCTTTCCTGAACAATATATTCCATATTCATATCAAAGAACAAATTCTCTTCAGGGAGAATTATGGTATATTTTTCTCATAACTAATACCAAAAGGTAAAATTTGATCATATTCCAGAATTCCACACTTTCGATAAGTAAAGTTAATTATTCCTAGGGATGTAGCTCAGTGGTACAAGCATCTAGCTAGCAAATGATGTTCCAGAACAAAAAAAATGTTGATTATTATTTTAGAAATATCCTCCTAATCTTTCCAAAAAATACAAATGATACCTCAAAATAAAAGATTTCAATTAAATTTTGACTAGATGGACATATTTGTTTCCTGTGTGAAACAGTGTTTAAATAAACCAGCAGAGATCTCATTTCATTAGAAATGCCATGTAATTATGAATGAATTCTGGCAAGTGTTATAGTGACTCTTACAATTACCATAATAAATATAATGACAGAAATTTTCCTATTGCATTAAAAGGTTTAGGCTTTCATAATTTTTAAATTCAATACATTAAGCATATCCAGTTACTTTCTAAACACCAATTATATTTCAATAAAACTGCAAAAATGGAAGGTTCAGTCAATTTTTATGAATGCAGGCATGACCTAGAACAAACTTGCGTCCCCATAAACATGATTAAGAACTAAGAACTGCTAAATAACTGCAACTTTCTTGCTCCCTATTCATGAATTAGTGTTAATATTTTTTGTCCTTTTATTCCTATCCAACTTGGTACCTACTTGATCTTTGGAGTAGAAAAATGATAAAAGGGAAGGGATCACTATCTGGGATTTTTCTCCACCTTTATATCTCCACGTAACTATTTGTAGAATAACATGTGCCCCTTCTACCAAAAAAAGGAAAAATATAACTACTCTTTAACTTCAAATAAGCCTTGGGAGGCTGATTTTTATGTGTCTTTTCATACTGAAGTCAGTTGTTATATAGTACACACATAAGAAAAACCAACGCAGTTTTAAAAATCTTTCCATGTACATGTAAATAATATCTTTGAGCCAAGAATATATAGCTCATCAGCACAGCGCCTGCCTGGCAAACTTAAGATCATGATGAGTTCAATGCATTTTTTGCTAAACCAGGGATCGAACTTATTACCTTGAGCTGGCCAGGCAAGCACTTATTCTACTGGGCTATCTCCCCAGCTCCAAGGTGGAGAAGGATTTTTTTTTTTTATTGTTTGTTGTTGTTGTTATTGTTTTTTCTTTGTCTGACTCAGGCTGCCTTTCTGGTGGTCCTGGGGATTAAACCACTGACTTGTGTGCCTGACTGGGATTGCAGGACCAATCACTTAAACAACTGAGATATCCTGAAAGCCCCCCAAGTTCAATTCTTGGTACCAAAAATAAAATAATAATAATTATGATATGAAAAATGCCTTTGAAGCTATTCTGAATTGTTCTTTTATTTTAATTCATCTTGATTTCAAAATATGCAGTGATTTTGCAGATTATGAAGGCAAAATTCAATAAATACTTATAATCAAATATCTTAGCATCGTTTCAGTGATTTAAATTTAATATGAAGAACAGCAATAAAATGACTGCATACAAACTATATTATTCCCCTAACTGCATATTGCTAAGATCATGAAAAGGGTTCATATATTTCTCAGGCATTTCCTTTGAACACACTAAATTTTGTTATTATTATTATTTTAATTTTAGGTTTGACTTGTGTGACAGAGAGAATTGCTTACTCATGGAAAGCGTAATTTACTGTCATTTCGACAAACACATTTAGCACAAATCTAAAGGAGGAGCCTACCAATGCAGGAAGGCAGGGGGTAATCCCACGCCCTTCTCTCCCCCGTCATGCACTTGAGAAGGCTGCTTCCGTGGAGCGTGTAGCCTGGGTTGCAGCCGTAGATGATGGTGCTCCCCGCAAAGTGGCCCTGGTCGCTGATCTTGTATCCAAATTGTGGAATGCCAGGATCTTCACAGTGTGAAAGTTCAAAACCTGGTAGGAAAATAGAAATTTATTAAAAGCAAATGGTAGGAAGAGAATTTAAAAGTATATGAACTGGTTCATTTATATATTATCTGTGAGCTATTTATTATATGTGAGCTATATATTTTTTCTCAGTTATATTATTCTTGGCATATTTAATTTTAATAGTATGTAATAACACTAGCTTTTTTCCCTGATAATTAGAACTTGCGCTTTTATAATTAATCAATGATACGATCTACATTAATATACCAGGGCTTGAATTGGTAAGCTTGCTTCTTGCCCCCTTCATGTGATGTACAGTTCACCTTAGATTCTCATAGTTCTACCATATAAAAAAATACACGTTGAGTATGATGTTTGATTCTCAACACAGAGCTGCTAAAATTGGTATTTTCTGAGCGACACAGATTTGGAAGAACCTGTTACTTCCGAAGATTCTTTTTCAACCATGAGCTCAAGATTATGAGGATCCTCTCTCTCTCTATTGGAAAATTGGTCTGCTTGCCAGAAGAAATAGCCATGGGGCTAGAGAGTTGGAAATTTTAGGCCCTACTTACTCACTCTTTCAGGGAAAGGAAAGAGCCTGTGAGACTAACTACTGATAGTCTGTGGTTTAATCCACTGTGCCCATGTAAGGGAATTTCCCTAGTCTAACGAATCCTGGGTACTTCTATGCTGGTGACCACATCCATATGCGGAGGAGCTGGCGAATTCCCAATTCCATTGGATCACAAACTCCTGACCTTGGGATCCTCAGGACCTCACTTATGTACATCTTCAGTTGGCTTCGTATTTGTATCCTTTATGAGGACGGGTCAGTGCACATAAAACCTTGTTTACAATCCAGACTACAATTGCGAAGCCAGCATTGCCCATGAAATAAATATATTTATTACAAACATAACATTAGACTCTTATTTGTATAACCTTAGAAGAAAGTGAATCTCAGGTTAAGATTACTGCATCTATCAAGAAGTAATCTAAGTAGTATTCCTAACATTTTATATTTTACTTGAGCCAAGAAAGTAAATTTCTAAAAAAAAAATATTTCAGATGATGCATACAAAAATGTTTTCTGTATGTAGCCATTGTGAGGTGCAGAGAAAATATTTTAGGGATTCTGCAGAGCTGAGATGCTAGGCTAGACGCAACATTTAAGAACCTAACTTAGAGTCAGCCAGATAGCCCAGAGGACTAAGTGCCTGCTTAAGCATGCGCAGGGACTGGAGTTCAATCTCCAGCACCACAGGCAGTACCGCCCCCACACCTAGGTACACTGAGCTGGCCGCCGAGATAAGGTATGGTGGTGACTGCCTGTAATCCTAGTGCAGGGGAGACTGGAAACAGGAGAATCACTACAGGTCTGAGCTGCATGGTGAGAGCCAATAGCAAACACACACACACACACACACACACACACACACAGATGCACAAACAGAGCTAATTTACAACTGCACGACCTGAGCATGATCTCCAAAAGGGTTTACCTGACCCCAAAAGAGTAGTATGTTTACACTTCAAGTGAGGAGGAGGCTGAGAATTTCAGACCTCTCTGGGATATAAAAACTGGAGACACAGGAGAATAGAAATTTCCATACAGATGGAAATGCCCTTGGAGAGATGTATTTATAGCCTGAAAGTTTAGAATTAGAAAAAAAAAAAAAAAAAGTTCTGCCTCTCTTTTCACAAAACGAGAGGAAAAAAGCATCCTGCAGCATAACATACCGCCTTTCTATCCCATTTTCCATGTTTCTTGGCTATAAAGTCCCTAGCCACTCATGTAGAAGAGTTTTTCAGTAAGTTTTCATCATTTGGTTACAAGAGGAAAGAATGAACTAAAGACAGATTGGCATAACGTCATCCCTGTCTTCATCGTATTACTTAACATTAGCTTATTTCAATCCATATGCCTCATGCACGTTCAGTGTAAAAATAATCAAGGTGCATGTAAAAAACTCACTAGTTACAATATAATGAAATGGTAGAATTCTAACAGAGCTGGGAGAGGCTATTTCACTATATCAATAAAAATATAAGTTCCTTAACTATGCAGCTACCATGGCTTGTAGTATAGCGAGATGTTACTCTAAACCTTAATACAGTCTTGCATGGGGAGATTCAAGAGCAGCTAGATAAGTGCGTGCCAGGGTGAATTAGTATGTGAGAGTGGCATTATGGGTGTAGATATGGAAGTCCCGCCCTGGGGTTGGCTGACATCAGTCAGTATCCTTACAAGCATAATGAAATATAAAGGAAGTTTCTCCTACTCCTCTCACTGCTGCTGCTTGCTGCCTTTGGCTGCTTTTCCACACCATGTACTATCTCTCCTCTGTGGTTACCATCTCCTTGCTGCACTGCTTTGGTGATAGCCAACTTAGAATTAAAGCCTCCATAAACCGTGAGGTGAAATAAAGTTTCTTCCTTTAACTTTGGGTGCTGGGTGATTTTTTTTTTCTTCAGCAATGACAGAAAATCAAAACAGTAGTTTTTCAACCTTAAAAATTTGCAAAAGTCTGGAATTAATTTCATAAACAATTCACAAAAGATATTCAGGTAAAAAATTATACCTAATTCTCCAAACTGAAGACCATACAGAATGCTACCCACAAGACAAACGAGTTATTTTTAAGCCAGCATGTTGGAGAAAAGATAATTTTTATTTGCATCTTAAATTATATAATGATCAAAAAAGATATATCTCTTTTGTAGACTTAGAACTATGACCAAAACAACCAGGAAGAACTATGAGCAAAAACCAGAATGAAAGCATGTACTGTCTCATGAGTAGCAAACACTGACTCACACCTTTGGTGTTCCAGAGTGTCAGTGGTGCAGAAAGTGACCAGAATGTGTCTCTGGCCAGCACTAATTTTCTCATACAGGTTCTTTAGGGTGAGAGCAATGCTGGCTCCCTGCCACCATAAGAAGCTTCCTAGAATCTCTTCTAGAAGATCATAATCACTCCTCCTCCCTCTACTCAGCCACTAAATAATTTATTTCAAACTTCATTTACAATCATTTTTTAAAATTTTCTTTTAGTGTAGAATTATTTGTTCTTTTTTTTTCTTTGCATTGTTTACACCTAACAAAAATCGAGACAAGATGTGGCTATCACTCTTGCCATACAGGAAGAGCTGTTGTTAGCTTTCATCTGCAAATTAAAACCCCTCCTTTCATAGATTCACAAGTTGAACAGATTTCCACTATAAAATTTCCCATACATATATCCAGCTGCAGGCTATAGAATAACCTCACCATTTTGAGTGCACACAATTTATTTCTTGGAGTATTTTTAAAATTCTGCTCGTACATCCTTAATGCCACTCGCTGACACATCCTGAAAATTCTTTTCCTGTGATGGAGGTCAGGTGTTGTAGATTTCTAGGCTAGGTGGACACTCATGGGCAGCAAAAAGGGCCTGGGCCCAAGAGAGCATCAGAATGAGTTGGTAGAAACCAGACCCCGAGAAGGACATGCAACGATTAGGCCTCCTCAGAGATTAACAGTATTCTAGAACTGTTCTGTAACTAGTGCCATCTGGTGCACTGAGCCTGCATGCCACTCAGATGTATAAGCGATATGGAAAACACATATTTTGTACTCTACTAGAACATCCTGGCCCTCGCTTCTTCCCCTTCCAGAAGTGCCTTTGTTCTTCTTCATGCTAGCTATCCTTGTCCTGTGCTTTGTCTTGCTGAGATCAACATCAGCTAAGTGACTGAAATTGTGACCCTACAGGTTGATTATAGTTTGATCTAATGTAGCTTGTGATGTGATTTGCTGTACACAAAAGACCAAGAGCCTTCGCAGCAATCCACTTTGAGCACCTCTTCCCCCTCTCTCTGCCTCTCTCTCTGTCTCTCTCTGTCTCTCTGTCTCTCTGTCTCTGTCTCTGTCTGTCTGTCTCTCTCTCTCTCTCTCTCTCTCTCTCTCTCTCTCTCTCTCGCTTTCCCTTAATAACACTTTTTCCGCTCTTCCCATCCTTTGTCCTTGGGTCCATTCTTCCCATTATAAGATGAGGATGCTCCACCTCTAACTGCTTGGGAGTCACTCTGCACACAGATGTTCACTAAAGTTCATGACTGAGTGTAGAATGCTAGATGCAACTATTTTCAGGACACAACAGAAAAATAAAACAATATTAATAACAAGTTGAACTTTGAGGAAGAATATTTCAAAAAGAAACTTTGAAAAATGTCTTGTATAAGCTGTGTGGGGGGGTTCTCTTCGGTCTATGTGCCTTGCATGGCAAGTGCAAAGACTTGGATCCTTTGATCCTGGTACCATGTGCTATTGTTGGCCCCTGAAACCTGGTGTGGTGGTCCCACCCTGTAATGTCAATGCTGGGATCACTGAGACAGGAGTATCACTATGAGTCAGGGCTGTGTAGTGGGACTCTGTATTAAACAAACAAACAAATAAAATTTTTTTTAAATGACTCTCCTGGACCAGTGAGATAACTCGGCAGTCTAAAGTACCTGCTTAAGCAAGCTTAGGCAAATGCAGCAGACCACGGTTCAATCTCCAGCATCACATTTCTGGTCAGCCCCTTTCCCAGGTGGGCTGAGCCAGCCACACAAACTCAAAAATTTCCTGCATAAATACATTTTTTAAAGACTCATTTTGAGTGAAAATGTGTAAAAATAAGGCAAATATGCACAGTTTCAGAGACAATACCCTCCACGAAGTTTGTAATATTTAACTGCATGACATATATAATAAAATATAGAGGATATATAGTCAAGCAATTCAGCCTTTCAAACACAAGGAAGTAGTGAATACACAGATTTATAATTTTCAGGAAACATTACTTTGTATGAATTGTTAGTTAATGTACATTTAAAGCATCTGCTAAAAAATCACAAGTTTGAATATTCAGTTTGGTATTCAAGACAAACCGATTTTTGAGGTTTGTCATAAATTGCTTCTCCAAATAAAAATGAAAATCAAGCTGTTTTCAAGGTTTATTACCAAATGCATTTAATTTGTATATACTGTAAATCATTTGGCAATTGCTTTGATAAAAAACATGGAGATAGGGGCTAGGGAGATAGCTCAGTAGAATGAGCATTTGCCTGGTAAGCATAAGGACCTGATTTCAATCCCCAGTGCCTCAAAAAAAAAAAAAAATGGAGATGATCTTTGTAAACTAATATAATTTTTAATTCTGGGCATTACCAATGGAAGTGTTGATGGACCGAATATTCACTACAGATGCCAAAATAATTTAGTCAAATTTGGAAGACCTCCTGCTGCTCGTACCTAAACATTCAGAACTAGATTAGCTGTTACTCTCGCTTGAACTCTGACATACTTGAATTGGATAATTAAATAAAGACATGCATGAAAAAAATCACACTTTTAATTACAAATAGTCATCATTTACCATGAAATTTACTACTGCAATAAAAATGTGAGCATCTAGAATATACAAGGAAATGAAATCCCCACTATCTAAGCCCTCTTGACTATGAATAACTGATACTAATTTCTAACTCAGGGTCCACCAAATAGCTCAGAGAATTAAAGTGTCTGCAAGCAGACACAGGAGCCAGGGGTTCAATCTCAGGGTCTCCCTGGCCAGGGCACGCTGAGACTGTAGTTAAGATTAGACCTGAAACACACCTGTAATCCTAGCTCTTAGGAGGCTGTACACAGGCGGATCACTAGGAGTGCGATCTAGTAGTGAGACCCTGAACACCCTGTAGACCATTCCCTAAAATACAAAAACACATAAATAAATAAATATTCTAATTCATGTTATGACACCATGTGAAATGTTTCTTGAAGTATTTCCAAGTTATTTTTTTTCTATTTTTATTTATTATTTTTTTCTTGTTTCAGAGCCTTTGTTTATTCACTCATCTTTTATGGCTGGCTCAGCCCGCCCCGAGGGCAGGGCTGGCGCAGCATGTGGTGCCGGGGATCGAACCGTGGTCCCTGAAGCTGCCCAAGCTTCCCCCATGCAGGCGCTTTTAGACCATTGAGCCATCCCGCCGGGCCCCTCCAAGTTATTTTTACATTAATATTTGAAATATGCAGAATGTTAAAATATAACAAATTTATATTCTGATTCTCAGATTTTACCACTGTAAAATCTGCTCCCAATTAATATGGGTCTGAAGTTACTTTAATGTTAACATCTATATAATGGGTTCTTACACTAACAAATGAATACTATATTTCTTCTTTATCTTTTATCTTTTTGAGGCAGGGTCTCATTATGCAGTTCAGGCTGGCCTTGAGCTCACTTTTGTAGCCCAGGTTGGTCTCGAACTCACACTGATCCTCCAGCCTCAACTTCCCAAGTGCTGGGATTATAGGCATGCGCCACCACACCCAGCCTATGAATAGTATAAAATCAAGCTCCTCCAGTGTTTCTAGTCTTTCCTTCCTGAGAGCTTACAATTGTTGATTTAGTTTATTATTCTCCCAAAACTTTCCTTTATGACTATGAACAACCTATACCATATTTGGGAAGTAATTATAAAATTTATACCAAGTAATGTTATTTTACATTGCTTCCTGGTGTTTTGTTTTTCAGTCTATATTCTATTTTTACCTTTAGGTTAATGTACATAAGCAGATCCACACACATTTTATTCATCTTAATATTGCTTCTGGCATTTCATTGCTACAAAAGACTACAGTTCCATTTTTCCTTTCATACATATGCCAGTGCTTCATAGGCTAAGCATAATTTATGAACCTGAAGTTCATTTTGTTCTCAAGAGTAAATAAAAATAAATGTGTACATATCTTTTATCTTGGCCTATCGAAAAACAAGTAATTCATTTTCAGCCTCAACATAATTTTTGTCAATTTCTTTTTGAAAACTGGTTTCACATAGGAAGATAGAGTAGGGTCTCTTATCAGGGAAAGAAATTACAAAAACATCTTCAACATGTCTTAAAATAAAGTGTCCTCCATGCTTTGTTTTTAAATCTAGTTTAAATATAAATACATAATTAATATTTTAAAAAATAATCCTAGACTAATGGTCAATAAACGCAGATAAATTTTTTGTGTGAAGAGTTAAATAATTTCAAATTAATAAATTGAGAAAAGAAATGGACTGCTTAAAAAAGAAATTAAGGACATTAAAAGATGTGTTTGAAACCCTCTGGGTTAATCAAAGTTAAATAAAGCAAGGACGCAAGTGAAAATTACATATTTGGTGGACTTAATATTAAACAAAATAATTTTCAAAACTATATTGAAGATTCCACAATTGAATTCCACTTATTTAGGCCTTGAGGATTGCAAAAGTAACTCTTATTCAGGATATATATAATCACAGGTCCCTGCCTCATGGCCATGCTGGCGCGAGCAGCCATCTTTCCACCCCCTCCTCCTGACAGGCTCCACCTCCTTGCAGTCTCTTCAGGCTTGAACCATGAGAAACCTCTCTTCTTTCCACCGTGAATGCCAAGCATGTTATCTGAGCTCAGCAAAAGTTAACCAATACATTCCCTGAGTTCTGTGTTTAAAATAGTTTTTTTTTTTTTTTCTTTTTAATATATTCCATACAGGATGTACAAGGATCTCACTACACAGATCAGACTCATAGTGGATCCTCCTGTTTTCAGCCTCCCAAGCTCTGGGATTATACGCATCCTCCCCCCCCCCCATGCCCAGTTGCAATCCTGTCTCAGTGTGCCCTGGGGGTAGGGCTACCAAGGCAGTGGGGAAATCAAACCTCCCACTCCTGCATTTGCCCTAGCAGGCACTTTAATACACTGAGCTATCTGGCAGGCTCTTGTTTAAAATTCTGACTATGAAATCTAACAGAGTTAAGACCTGTGTTTCATCCTACAGAATACGACACAGTAATATTATGAAACATGCTATGTTGAATCATGTATCTCATGAATTTCATTTGAAGGTATATTTCCTCAGCTTTAGCTGAATTATTAATTTTTCAAACCATCAATCTTGTGATATTTGTCTAAAATGTGTAGTTGGTACATTCTAGATATAATGAAAAGTGGGATTTTACTGGATATAGCTGGAAGACTATGAGCCTTTCTAGTTTAACATTCCAAATTTTTTTATGAATTTCATTATCTGTAAATTGTTATCAGCACTTACACTTCTTACATTTTATCAGTTTTGTGGATATGTGGTAGTATGTTAGCCTAGTTTTATCTTGCATTTCTCAATGTTGTTATAGAGCATGTTTTTTTTCTTTCATTTATTGGAAAATGTGTTTTCTTGCACCATGAAATTATCTTTTGCCTATTTTTGTTCTTGAATGCCACATTTGTATCCTTTTTATAAAGAATACAAAATAATGACAACAAAAAATCGATTAGAAACCATACAGAATTTCACCAGAAAACACATTTGTCTTTTCTTGGCTTGTAGAGATATTTTCAAGAAAGTCTACCTTTTCCTGTTACATAAATATCTCCTAAAATGTCTCCACTTAGCAAGGCCATCTAAAGTTAAATAAAGAACTTCCAGCCCCGACCCGAATCGCAGTCGGTAGCAGAGCCCGCACGCCCGCCCCAGGTAAGCTGCCTGCGCCCCTGCCCCACCTCTGCGTTCCTGTGACTAACTTCTTGTTCCAGCCCCGACCCAAATCGCAGCCGGTAGCAGAGCCCGCGTGCCCGCTGCTTTAGGAGGCTAAGATTCAATAGCCTCCAACATCACAAGCTTCACTGGTGGCCCACTGCAATTGCAGAACATTTGACTGTGTATGTATCTGCTTCCTCTTAGTCCAAAGAGAAATATATTTTCCTTTTTTTTTTTTTTTTTTCTAAGCAACTTCAATAGGGAGGTGGGTCATGCCCACACACTGTACTCTGTAGAATGATTGTGAGGACAATATGCAATATATCAACTTTCAAAGAAAAGAAAGGGGAAAAGAAAAAAAAAAGCAATGTTGATTTAGAAGTGTTAATGTTTAATTGTTTGATCAATCTTATATACCTATATGTATTAATCTAAATTGATCTGTTGATGAAAATATGTAATATAACCATTGTTAAATTTAAACAATAAAAAATTGAAACTTGAAAAAAAATAAAGTTAAATAAAAAATAAGTAAATACATAAATGGAAAATTAAAAAAAAATGACTCCTCTCTACTTATAGCATATGCTGTGGTAAAATTTTTCTTATTATTGTTTCATGATTAACAGCAACCACCTTGTCAGGAGTGTAGGAATCACATAGGTCCTGGGAGTAGCTGATATTTAATGTAAGAAATTCAAGGCTTTGATCATTTCTGAAGCGTGAAGCGAATGGAAGTTGGAGAATCTGCTTGTGGCTCTCGTAACATCCAGCAGCCCAGTGATGCTACAGCTACACACCTGCTGCTCTGTCTGAGAGACCCGCGCTCCTGGGTGCGGCCACATAGGCGCGGCACGGACTGCCTTTCGTGAGCAGAGCTGAAGCAGAGATTTTTGATGCCAAGAGAGCTTGGGAAATGCAGTAGTCAGACTTTTAGTTCCTATCCTAATTAGGAGATCTTAGAAAGGCTGGTACTGTACTGATTTTTAACAAAACTTATGCTTGTATGCCTTGCTGTAAATATTTTTACCTACTTTACAGATAGCTATTCTAGGCTACAATTGTTTTCTGAGTATTTAAAAAAAATTTCCATTCTTATGCTAGGTTTTCATCTTGCCAGAAGTTACCATTATGCAATGTGTAAATTACCAGGTATGAAAGCTCAAATTTATAAAGCTTCTGCTCTGTGAAAGTCATTAAAATGATAATGACGCTTCTGTTTTTCTAGTATGAAGCAATTGTATCGCATATTTTATGTAAATGATAGATAATTATGATGTATTTCTTTATTATTTTTCTTAGAACCCCTTGTGCTATATAAAGTAGCATTACTTAATACTTCCTTTATTTCCTGGTTAATTTCAAGATATAAAGTTGTTTTTTTTTTTGAAGGCAATGCCAAATATATCTAAGGAACTACTTTGAAGCCACACAGTCACATGAAGCAGCTTTGTGCTCTGTTATATTGTACTTGTTTTCATCTTGCTTTCGCATTAAATAAGTTTTATACTAAGAATAAAGCTAAAGTTATCATGGTCAGCAACATTCTGGTAACTAAATTAAAGAGTTGAAATAGCATAATATGCTGTACATTTGTAAGGCTACTGTTGAAGGAGAGCCATCCCAAATTAGCTAATGCCCATCTTTAATGTGAATACAAAGGTTGATCTGGCCATGTTCTCTTTAGATCACCGAATAAACTTAAGACGTAAAACTTAGGGTCCAAATATATTTGAAGTTTTTCCTTTTTCCTTGAGATGATAGACAGTTCTTCAGTGAGTATTTTTTTTTTTAGGTAAATTTAATGTACAAAGGAAATTATAAAACATTCAAGCTAAGATACACTGCCTAACGGGTGGACCTCGTGGGTGTTTATCAGGTCATCTTTTAAGAAAACGGTGATGCAATCTTTAAAAATCACATAATTTACCTCTGTAGTAGAGAGCTCGGGAAAGTGCCTATGCCTTTCTACTGTCTTTTTTAAGATGAGTGGTCGCTAAAAAAAATCTATAATTAAACAATACTTTTAGGGTTTTTTTCACTTTCTCTTCTCATTGGTGATCATAGTAATATCACCCTTATGCCTGTACCTAGTTATTAGTAAGTGCTAGTGATTGGCAGGTTTTATTCTGGTACTTAACATTTAGATAGTGTTGAAGTCGCAGGCTCTTAAATACAGTCCAAGCCTCCTCCCATAGTCCACATATCCGAGATTCCAAATTTCTCATTTTTCAATTCCACTGAGTCAGCTCAGTCCATAGAGTTCAATGTCCCGCTACTTTTAGACCTGTACACTTGCTAATCTTTCAGTGTCATATCCTCTATCCCTTAGATCTCTGTGAGACTATGCTTTCTCCTCATTCAGGAGTCAAATGGCATCTCTAAAACTGAGTTTCTGAACTAATTAGGAGCAGTAATTGCATTGTTAGCCTGCCAATCCTGTTGCCTAGTTTCATGTTTCTCACAGCCCTTCTCGTTGCATTGGTCCCGCAGAGCTAGGTTCATTGTTGTGTGTGGTGGTGGAGACAGGGAGCACAGCCTTGCCCATACTAGGCACCATTTTTCTACAACTGAGCTACATTCCCTGCCAAAATGATGCTCTTCCGTGGTTAGGAACTTGGTCTCATTCACGTCCTCTTTGTCCTCATAATCTATAACATCAGACTGGGAAAAGATAAATTTAATTTATGAGCAGAGAAATAATTTCTGTAATAAAAAAACTAATAATAAGTTCCAGCCCAAGCATAAGAGAGAAGGTAAGTAACCAGACAGAAATACAACTTAACCTTACAAGAGGGATCAACACCCCAAATTTAGGAGTGCATTCTTGAAATGGACACTGAGAGACTTGAGATTCTGTTCAGAGCATTCGACCAGGTTTTGTTTTGTTCTATTCCTGGGTAACCCAGCAAAGAGTAAGGTTTTTTTGGGAATATATTACTCAATGGCAGAAATTTCTAATATTTTCTCTCAATTTAAAAAAAAGTGACAGTATCTTCCTTACATACCATCATGATGAGAGTGAACCTTTCAGACCTTTCAATGATGCAAAGAGCCTGCTGGGCACACATGTCATAAGACCGCCACGGGGCCCTGCAATGTCTAACAAGCTCAGCTTTGTCTTTGTGAGTTGCCTCTACTGGCTATATCAACAATAACTTGGACTGTGTGAAACAGCTGAAAGTGCCCTCCTTCCTCTGACATATAACTGGCAGTTGCTTTTTGAGAAAAGTGAGGAGCAGAGGCAGGGTCCACAGAGGAGACGCCTTCCTCCTGAGGCCCCGCGGAATGGCAGGCCAGTTGCATTGCCTAGTGGTCCTCACAGTACGACCAACTTGGACTCACAGATGGCTCTTATTCAAGTGGCACAGCTGCCAGCACTTTGTCTAATCCAACTAGAGATGGCGGGAAACCTACTGATACACAGGAAAATAAGAACAGCTTCTGGAAGGTACCATGAGACATTTCTTAATAGATGTAGTGAACAAGACTACATAGATCCAACTCACTTGCACAATTAGGGCCAGTTTTCCTAAGGGAAAAGAAGGATTTTCTTACCAGACACCTTATACGTGTATTTATATAGTGGTGGAGGAAGATGACCCAAACTTACTGTCTTACTGTAGCACAGCTAAAAGTATTATCAATCGGAGAGTGAAATTCTTTCCTTTCAAACAGTCTCTAAGTTTCCATAATTAATGATATCATGGAGACCCAGATAGATATTATGCTATTATGTTCAGTATATTTGAATGCAATGTGTTTGCAATAACTCTGACAGCCTGAAATTACAGTGAACTTGGTGTTACGTCCTGCCCGTCTCCTCTTCCACCTCACGAGCCACATTCTGACTTTGTTCCTACCTACAATTTAACCGTAGCCACCAACATGTCACAGTTGGTTTTTTTCTTTCTTTTTTTTTTTTTTTTTTAGGTAAGGGCTTACAGGGTGTTGAGGGTCTCACTACTAGATCGGAGTGGTAGTGATTCACCTATTTACAGCCTCTAAAGAGCTGGGAGTACAGTTGAGCATTACCATGCCCAGTCTCAATTGCCATCTCAGTGCACCCTGGGGTTGGGCCCAGCATAGCAGGCTGAGGAAATCTGCAGCCCCTGCAGCTGCTTACAAGCACCTTAATCCATTGAACTATTTGGACAGCCCATCATGTGTGTTTAAAGCTAGGACAATTACTTTGTCTGCCAAATATTTCTACAGCTTGCCTTCCTGAAAAATTAGGGCATAATACTATGATATGGTTTTGGGTGCTGGGAGATAAGGGGGGGGCAGCTGGAAGAGCTTAATGGAAAGATTTTGTGCTGCTGGTAAGAGAGGCGTGTGTGTTTGTTATCACCTGATCCTCTGCTCTTTCTGTCTTGAACAAACCCAGAGTCACAGTGACCACCAGTGACCAAAACAAAACAAAAATTATATATAGCAGCCCCCCCACACACACACTTACACACCCTTCCCAATTTTCGCAAGCAACTGAATCATGACTTAACCATCTTCTCTCTCTTCACTTCTTAAATGAACAAAATAAATCTCAGTTACTTAATCCCTGGTTAGAGTTTCTGTTACTTGAAGCAAAGTGCAGCATTCCTGCCATGGCTTCTGTACATCTAGTCAGAAGTCTTACCAAGTGTGCCATGAACGGAGCAATAGGACAGGTGAAATGAGAGGCAACGCAATGGCCCATGGTACCTCACATATTTACTTAGTTTATGGCAGGCAAATGCAATTCAGTTTATCTAAAACTGAAAATGAGTAGGTGTAACTAGGTCAACAAAACTTGTAACACCAAAAAGAGTAACTATTAACTAAAACTGTGGGAAGAATCGAGGCATGAAGGAGTAATATTAATTGATCCCTTTGTCTTGAAATTACTTGAATTCTTCTGAGTCTTTGTGGGTTTCCTTATCCCATTGGCCAGGAATTTCCTTCCATATTATTTTCTATGAATCACAAACTCTGGCTTTAATATTATATACGCAGAAAACATTACCTGGCCCTCTTTGCTAAAAGTCCTTCTCCTGTTTTGACTCTTCCAATGTCATCCTGGAGTCTCCTTTACATTTGCCAGATATTTGAAAAAGAACATAGGATATTTTGCAAGGGAAGCACACGATGGAAGAGACAGGTTGGAATTTGCCTCTCATATGAATATGCTCAGGGAATCATGCATTATAATATATAGTTTTTTCTTCCTATATTTGAACATCTTATGCACAATACCCAATATTCAGAAATAACTTATTTCTTTTAAAAACATTTGTGAACATTTAAAATGAGGCCCAATAGAACCTTCTGGTTCTACAAAAGGATTTTATAAGATTAATATTCAAACAACACTTTAAATTACCAGTAATATAGCAAAAGATACAATTGAACTCAAATAAAATATTCCCCTAAGTAAAATTCACAATATATTTGGAAACAAGTACAATCACAAAGCAACGTGTTAACTGTTATGTCAGTTGCATATACAACCAACCACAGTCCGAATGCCAAAATGTTAGCTGATTATGGCGTCAAATGTCGGTGGGGAATATCTGCGATGGGGCTCAGATGGATCTCAGGAGCTCCTGGGACGCCGTGGTGGCTGAGGCATGCTCTTAAAAGAAGGCCACCTGCGCATGCGGGCAACAGCTGGGACATGAAGAATACACATTTGGAAGATGAGAACGAACTTCCGAAGTTAAAAAAAAAAAAAACACCTGTGGTTCACTGTAGACAAATGTAGGCATGATAAATGTCCGCACTGGAAGTGGTGCTTAGCCATGGCACCAGGCCCTTCATAGTAGGGTTCATGACACAGCTGCATAGTGCCAAAACTGTAGAGCCATGCATTGAACTTGGGACATCCGGAGATGCCCTGAAAAGGTACACTGTGAATTGCTTATCCCCACATTGGAGAATGACATATTTTAATTTCAATTTTGAGACTGAAAATGATTTACAGTAATACATTGGTCCTTGTGAAAAAAATAATTGCTCTTACGGCTTCTTCCCAATTCAATAGTTTACAGTATTTATAACACATAAGATGTAAAGTGCACCCAGTCCTTACGGAAAGTAATTCCAAACATTTACTATAAATGATTTTCTTTTTTGACACCTTAGCTTACATTTTTTTTTTTTTTTTTTTCTGGGACTGGGTATTGAACTCAGGCCCTTGCGCTTACCAGGCAAGCACTTATTCCACTGAGCTATCTTCCCAGTCCCTCTAGCCCATACTATTGACAATGAAGTCAATGGTTTCCTTGTTCCAGATACCTTAGCAATGACACAGTTTTAAGTGAAACTATGTCTAACAATTCCTATTTGCATCAGTAATCTTGTCACACAGATTTTATGTGTCAGAGAAGGAAATCTAGGATTCCTCTTTGAACATGGAAATATACCAGATAATAAAATATGCAAAAAAAAAAAAAAACCTAGCAGAGCAAAGAAAAATCATTAGGAAAACATTGTACTACTATTTGCAACAATTTTAAGTTGGCAGCAATGTTTAGGAAATGTAGAGCAAAGAAAACAATGATCTTTTTCTGGTACCACGAATTGAACTCAGGACCCTGGGCTTGCCAGGCAAGCACTCATTCTACTGAGCTATTTCTCCAGGCCCTAAACAATGATTTTCATATAACTGATTTTATAATAGATCACAAAAATCATATATGAGCTCTAGTACTCAGTAGGCCATATTACAATAAGAACTACAGATGCCATTTGGTTAGACTGTTTTCTTGGGGAGGAATTTCTGAGAAAGTTCCCTGTGAACACAGCTCTGAGGGTTTCAAAATACCTAGATAGTATTTACTAAGCTTTGTTCATATTTGTGAAGTAACAATTCTAACAAAAGTTAAAAAAAATTAAAATAAACTGGTGGCAAAAGTAATGTCACAGGGGCTGGAGAAATTGCTCCATGGCACAAGTGCCTGCCTGGCAAGCGCAAGTTAGTGAGTTGGAACACTAGTCCCACAAAACAAACAAGCAAACAAAGAAACAAAAAGTAATTTCACAGTACTCTGGACCCAAATATGTTAACATAATATATCATCAGTGTTTCTCCTATTTCTCATACCAATGAGACAGAGTATTTCAACAAGCAATCTTTGCTTTCAAAATCCCTTTAAGACACACTGTTATAATCTGTGATAAAATAAGATTTTAATTCCCTACTTATATTGCCACTCAACTGACTGCTTGAGAAAGTATATAAGGGATCAGATATTTATGAGTCTTTTCTAGTAAAGTCTTCTGAATATTGGTGCTTAGCTAATTTGGCTGTATTAAGCAGGTATTCTCAACTTCCAACCACCAATTTTTTCGGAGAGATTGCAAGTTTATTGAACAAAAAGGTAACCACTGGCTTTACATGTACTTTATTCTGTGACTTCCATGTTACTGTGTTTCATAGAAACTCCATAGAGTTTCAAATAGATTTTTTTGTTCACTGACATATTTTATTCCTTATATGATAATGCTAATAAAGTTCTTTCATTTAATTTATATAACCATTAACGTAATTGCCTACCTAGAATTATCAATCACTGAACTTCCACTATTGGTCAAGTCTGTATCGATATGTTAATAAGGAAATGTAATACAAAGCCACTGCAAAGTGAATTTGCCAGGCCTTCTTTTTTTTTTTTTTTTTTTTTTTGTCTTTTTGAGACAGAGTCTCACTATGCATTTTTGTTTGTTTGTTTGGTTGGTTTGGTTTTTGTTTATGTGGGACCAAGGTTCAAACTGATGACCTTGCACTTGCCAGACAGGCACTTGTGCTACGGAGCTATCTCCCCAGCCCCTATCACTATGCAGTTCTGGCTGGCCTTGAGCTCACTTTTGTAACCCAGGCTGGTCTCGAACTCACACTGATCCTCCTGCCTCAGCCTCCCGAGTGCTGGGATTGCAGGCATGTGCCACCACACCCAGCTTGATGGCAATTTGACCCCATGCAGCTATCATGAATGACTGAAGCATTGATCAGTGCACAAAGCTTTGTCTGCAGTTGGCCATGGAGTGGGAAAACAGACATCTGTTAAGAAGCCTAGCTCCATTTCTTACCCATTGAGAGGAAGATTACTGCTATTTAAAATCCACTTAAGTAAATAAACCCAGAGTTCGCAAATCACTTAACTTCCCTGAACCTTAGTTGTTTCAGTTGTAAGGATGGCAACCGCTAGGATAGCTGTCGTTTACACAATATTAGGTTCAAATTGAGTTGTCTATGCAGAAGGTAGTTGCAAGCAGTGCATTAATCACCAACTAGTCTATGTTATTTCACCTTTCATGTTGCAGTAACTCAGTACAGGCTCAGCATCAGAATTTGATTCACCCAAGATACTTACTGGTGTAGACAAGTTGAAAGCCTTCATCCGTCCCTTCAGAATCGGAATTAAATTCTAGCCACAGCTGATTGGAAGTGCTACTAAGCGTGAGTCCACGCATAGATGCACCAGTAAAGGCACCTAGCAGATGTGTGGTCTTATCTTTCCCATCATAAATCTGAAAAAGATATTAAAGTTAAAATGTAAAGGAGGCAGGACTAGTCCAATCCAACTCATTTTCTTACATTATAACTATTCTTTTGAAGGTTAAACTGCTCCACATTTCATCTATTTTTCTTTCATCAATGAATTACAGATATCTCTATATCTCTTAAATATAGATTGTTTCTACTGACAGCCATGCCCTGGAACTGTCATAATCTACTCTTTTCCCCATAATGATGAAATGAAACTTAAAAAAATGTATTTAGTACAGAGTGTTTTGTTTTAACTATAATTAATGAGGAAATCAACAGCCTTCTACATGGGATCCCATGGGCTTATGACACTTGCGTTTCAGTACATTTTCAAAATATGGCATTTCTGTTCCAATGTTCATGTATTTCCAGATTTCATTTTTAAAATTTGGAGTAACTACACTCAGGTTTGCCAAAAATGCATGATACCATTCATTTTCCTCTGATTTTCATTCTCAACATGGTCTTTATTACTCTAGAGTCATTGAAAATAATTTCTGGGGAACAGTAACATTTTAGATGTATCAGCGATCTGTGGTACCCCAAGGATCAATTCTATCTAGCAAATCTGTTCTCTTTTGCTGCTAGCGATTGAACCTAGGGCATCACTCATGTTAGAAAACCACTCAGTCACTGAGCTAAATCCTTAGCTCCCTCCAGGAAAATTTTCCCTCATATTTTCTTTCCTGGAGTGGAGTTTGCGGTTCCCTAGGTGGATGATGCTACAAGGAAAGCTCTGAGCATTTTAGCTCAAGCTGATTCACTTCTTGCCTCAAAAATTGCCTTAATTTACCCATTACCTGATATTAGAAAAAAGAAATGTCACTGAATTCCTGCTCTAGTGATGTGTTGTAGGCACAGTGCTCCCCCAGTGTGGACCTCATAAGAATGTCACCAACGAGAAGAGTTTTGGAGGTCACTCTAAAGAATGTTTGATTAGTAACATTTATGTGTACATTTTTGTTGCCTTAGAGTTAAAATTAAGAGTCTATTTATGATGTATTTTATATCAGTGACAAAACTCATGTACAATTGCTGGTTTTATAAATTATCTTTATCACATTAATATTGATGTTATCATAACTTTACAACTTCAGCAATTGCCATTATGCTTCTGATATCTGCATTTTTCAGATACAATAGTGTATGCTTGATACCTGCAGGATAAAGATTTTCAGTACTTCAGGAAAACAAGCAAGTGTCTTGGTTATTTAGTTACTTTTGTCTATATCTTTTCCAACTTGGCACCCCTAGTGTTTGCACAGTAATGTTCCAAAATTGTAGTGCAATTTTGTCTGAAAATTGACATCTGTTTCTTTCCCTTGTCTTCTGTACAGTCTGCTGATGTTTATTGGTGCCAGTGGGGCTGTCTGCAGCAACCAAAGTCTCTTAGGTCTTCTATTAATATCTTAAAATTTGAAACCTTCAATCAAGTTTACAAAGTCTTTTTCTGAGGGGGGTGGCGTACTTTAGTTATATTTTCTAAAGATGTCTTAGTACTGTGTTTGTTTGCTTATTTATTTGTGGATAGGTAGCACTTCTTGTCCACTTTAAAATAGTGATGACTAAATTGAAAACTTCTCCTTTAATTGTTACATGAGGTCTTTAGTTTTGTCTCTGTCTGCCTAATGAATTACCTTAATTATGAATTTTGCTGAAAGATTTTGTTTTCACAGGCTTATGTGAATTTTATGCATAGCAATGTGAAACATAACAAAGACATTCAATATATAAGTTCCACACTTTTACTGGGTTTCGTGGATAGGAAAAGAAAACATTCTGAAATTGAACATTATTTTTAAAAAGAAACTAATTTTGCTTTTCATATTAGAGATTCTTTAATCAAATCTGTTTTTTAATCAGGAATTCTTTTTATTTTGTATTTTTTTTAGGGAAGGATCGACAAGGTGTTCAAGGTCTTACTACTAGATTGGACTTGTACTAATCTGCCTGTTTACAGCCTCCTAAAAGCTGGAAATCATGAGCCTATGTCACACTGCCCTGTCTCAACTGCCATCTCAGCACACCCTGGGGACAGGCCCAGCACAACAGGCCCGGGGATCGAACTCACAGCCCACGAGCCTGCTTTCAGGAACTTTCATCCTTATGCTTCTTTTTTATACAGGAACTTAAATGTATTATTAAAAATAATCATTGAAGAAAAAGATATAGTAAGAGAAACTGTGCTTCACAATATAATCCTCTTAGATTCACCTAGGAGAACCCAACTTACTACTAAACCCTACTAGCGACATTTTACTCAATATATCATCAATAGAAAGCAAATACTATGTAAGTTACACTATAAGATAAAGCTTAATGACTCAAATATAAAATATTGAAATCTTGTTTACAGACACTCAACCAAAATGAAAAACGAGAGTCAATTTTAAGGCATTAAAAAAAATTATAGGTCAACACTGTTCATTTATTTACTTATTTAATTATTAATTTTTGTATTTTTTAGTGAAGGGTCCTCAGGGTGTTCAGGGTCTCACTACTCGATTGGACTCATACTGATCTGCCTGTTTACAGCCTCCCAAGTGCTGGGATTACAGGCGTGCGCCACCATGCCCGTCTCAACTGCCATCTCAGTGCGTCCCAGGGGCAGGGCCAGCACTCAATGCTATTTAACTGGAAATAAAATCATATTGCTACATAAAAGCACAAAAGTGAAAAGGAAGCACAGAACAGTGCAATCAGAGACAAACTACCTTCACCATGGTCCCAAATGCAAGTATATAGACAAGAAAGCAAAACACACAATACGTGCTTCAATTTGCAGAGTAACTTCACAATTTAGAGCGATTAAGCTGACTCTGATTAGAGCTACATAGAGATCACATTTGAGACTGCTAAAATTCATACCTTTGGATACAGTTTCATTCATTTGGTCCTATTTCTTAAAATATTATTGTTATCTCGATGTGAGAGTTAATATGGATAGCCATGAATATTTTTCCAAAACTAGTGATACTCTTTGATGATTATAATTTGTTAAAGGTTGCAATTCATTTGCTTATAGTAAACCAGAAAGAAGCAGAGCTCAACATTACCATATTGTAACTGTCAAACCACATAGGGGTTTAGATTAATTATGGTGTGTGACGATTTTAAATCTCTCAGGTGAAACTTTCTTATGGGACACTGGTCTCATTCAAAACACTTGTTTTCAAGAGTTAGCAGGCAAGACATTCTTCAAATGTAAAGGAAGAAAGCAAATTAAAATTGAAAATAAACCACACAACCACCTATGTAAAATGATTCAAACCTAGCCTTCTGTCCTCCTTCAGGATACTGGAATTTTCATACATGGCCATTTGTTTTCTAAGTTGTGATTTAGAAAATTAAATCAACTTTTCAAATAAAAATAATTGTCGAAGTCTGAGTGAAAAAAAATTTCAGGGTTTAATCAGGAAGAGTTTTGTTCTAGAAGAAACTTTCCTTAAAAATTATATGAAACAAAGTAGAGAATTTGCATTTGCACTTAATTGGGTTTTTATTAGCTGAATATAATTTATCTTCAGTCAAATGACTTCATACATTGCACTGTGGAAGTGAGTTGATGGCATAATGTGAAGTCAGCTTCCTAGGACCTTCAGCAAAACAGAGCTATAGTTACTTCTCCATTTAAAATGTCTGTGTCTACTGGAAAATTAGTTCATATTTTGGGACCTCAAGAATGGATTCAACTCAAAGGGTCTTCTGAGGTGGAAGAAGGTGGTCTTCTCTGTGGCCCTTCAGAGAGTGCTCCTGAGTTGGGTGGTAAGAAAGGACAGCCGGAGGCAGAAGCAGAGCTGGTGGGGGTGTGTGAGCATACGTGCCAGGGTATGTGCGTGTGTGTGTGTGTGTGTGTGTGTGTGTGTGTGTGTGTTGGAAAAGTTACATCTGTTCTCAATCAAGACTGGAAAATCTGCATTTTCATTTGTACCTCTTCTTAAAATAATGTCTGCTGATATAGGACAATGCCAAACTTCCTGAAAAAGGTTTGATGGTAAACATCATAGGCTTTGGAAAACAGTGCCGTTTCTGTCACCCCATTCAGATCTACCACTGTGGTACAAAAATAGCCACAGACAATAAGTGGGTGAATAATGATGGCTTTCTCAGAACAACATTTTATTTCCAAAAAGGGTATGAGGCCAATAGTGGCATGTCTATTGTCCCCAGAAGAGGCCAAGCCTGATGGGTTAAGGGAAATATAGGGGAAGCCCATCTCCTTATACACAAATAATCGACAATAAGTCGTGAAGTTCAATTTGTTCCACAGCTGCTATTTTCCAACCCTTTAAGGGGGTATGGCATGCAACATTAAAATTATTAATAAAATACTCAATAGTATTATAAATTCCTTATAGCTAAATAATTCTTACAGAACACTTTCATTTTATGCCAAACTTTTCTTCCATGTAAGTATTAAACAGGCAAACGCTGCTTAGCTTCTGAGATCAGATGAGAGCGAGCGCATTTATTGTCACTCTTTTCTGTATATAAAATATAAATGCTGCTGATAAAAGAAATTCCAAAAGGAACATTGCATGCTTTAGTTTTTCCTGTAAAATCAAAAGTGCAGCATCAAAGCCTGGTGATATCTAAGTTTTACTGGATTTCCACCATGATGAGCAGCTTCCTTCCTGAACTGAATGTAATGTTGAAATGATCACTAGCTTGTGCTGTTTCCAGTGTTGTAGCTATTGGCACAACCCACTTCTACATAACCCTGGATAATGAACAAAATGATGTATCCATCTGCGAAGTGTAGTGTTAGCTTGCTGATTCCTATGGTGTAAAGTGTCTGCACATACCATGTATCCAGTTGTCCAATACTATGGAATGAGGCAGCAGAAAAGAGGCACCCCTAGGGATACAGCAATGATAGGCGATCTCTACAGCAGGATAAGAGTAACGACTTAGTTCAACAATTTTAATTGGCTTAACATCCTAAGCTAGACTCCTTTACCTTTGCATTCCATAGAACAGAATAGATTGCCTGATGGGCTGAACAAATGGAGTTGGTTGTATAAACAGGGAGGGGCGGAAGAAGGCAGAAACAACAGAACAGAGTAAGCAGGCTGATCATCTTAAAGTTCCTTGTGAGGTGGGAACAGGGAGACACATGAGGAAAACGGTCAGTAATGTCAGGCGCTTTTGATGTATGGCCTTGGTGAGAGGATTAGCACAAAGGGCATGTTATTATCCTTCCCACTGAATTTGTCCTGTTTGGGAAATTTGGTTGTTATCTGTAATCATGATTTTCCAAAAATTCAAATAAACAGCTTAGCTTCAGCTTCTTGATGTGGAACTTCTGCATGGGTGACTGTTTTGATTTTTACCTGGGCTGCCTGAAGGTGTTGGTACAAAACAATGGCTTTTTAAAAAGCATTATATTCTGTCTCTTAAAAGCTATTAAAGTGACTAGGAAGCTGGAAGTTGAATGTGCTACTTTCAAATGATTTGATTCTAAATTAATTTGATTATAGCCTAACTTGTAATATACTTTTTTTAAAAAAAAGTGGGGCCAGGGACTGAACTCAGCCTCTTGCGCTTGCCAGGCACATGTTTGTTCTATGGAGCTATCTCCCCAGCCCCCATAATGTATAATTTTTAGTAATAGTTACATTTAAAATCCTTCTCTCTACTGAAACTTTAAGCATTTACTCTCACAAATGTAATTCCAAATATTCAATATGGAGAGAAGAGAAACTTGAGACTTCTGTATCACAGGAAACAATAAGAAAAGTATCTCCTCATTGCAGCTCTGCAAGGACATGACTATGTAGGTCTTTCATTGGTCTTTTTTATCATAAGTGTGTCCTTGTTTTTCAAAACTCTCACTCAGTTTCCCAGGACCAGCTTCAAGTCATGCTCCCTCTTCTTCCCTGAAATCACTCAATGAGTCTAAATTTTACCTAAGAAATAACACTGTAACTATGTAACGCCAGCTGGAGTAAAAAGATGGTGTCAAACTTCTGTAGCTGCTAAGTTATTTTATCTAAACCTAGTGTTCAGTCTTTGTTTAAAAATAAAACATCTGAGGAGCAACACATTAAACATATAGACTTCCTGATGCTGTTTAGATTTTATCCCATCAGTCTGGCAATAACTATTCACTGTTGATCGCTTAAGGCCTAAGTAGAATAAGCATCTCCTCCAGCTGCTATTTGAAATAATTAATTGGAAGACGTTGAGTCTTCCCACCATATCATATGGGGAAAGAACCCAAGAGCTCACGCTAGTCAGTTTCCAACAACCTTGATAAACATTCCTTCGGTGAGCTCAGAGCAGAACAAATGAGTTATCCTCTGGTTCAAATCTTTGAGACAGAGCTTTGCGTGTTACCCCTGTTGGGTGAAATGGTGACAGAACCCCAGGCGCGGAGCTGGCCAGACCACAGCATCTGAGCTGACTTCATGGAATCCTTGCATGATCCAGCACCCTACGGGGTGAATGAGGGGTGCAGAGCACAGCAAGTCGGCAGGAGCCTGGGAAAGAAAGGGCCTGTACACCTGGGAAAGCAATGACCTGGCAGTGGATGCCCTCTAGCCCTCTGGACAGCGGACTGAGCAGCAAGTAAACTCTCTTGAAGACTCTAAAATTGAAATTTTCCCTTACTTTCCTTTATCTTCTGCCATAGCATTCCCTCTTTTGTAACTCTGAAGACAAACGTACTTTCAACTCTCTTTGTGTAAGTATGGCATTATTCTCCATATGGAAGGGCCAGGAACACAACTCAGTGGCATGAGTGCCTGTCCGGCAAGCACAAGGTGCTGAGTTCGATCCCAGGTTCAAAGAAAGCACAACCTAATACTGAGAATAATTTAACCAAAATACATTACTATTAATGGTATTGTTTGCAGCGCTAGAAGTCAAACCCAGGCTTTGTGCCTGACAGGTGACGGTTTCACGTCTGAGCTGAGGTTTCACCTGCAGGTGGAATTACTTTGACAGGAAGATCACAACTATGACACGTGTGGGGAAGAGCTCCAAGTGTGAACTTGATGCCTGGTAGGGAAAAGTGCACAGTCCAGGGGGATATAGCGGTCCCCATCAATATTGAAAGTTGTAAGCTTTTAGGGGAAATAGGACAAACTTTCCCCAAAGCTTAAAATTCATTTCTTACTTTGCTTAAAATCTTGACAATTAGGAAATAATAAATATATTTTTTGAAACATTTATGTCATTTTTAGAAGTACTTTTTTTATTCTGTGTGTCAACTACATTTAGCAAATAAGTACATTATAAAATATATGTTAACATTATTAATAATTATATGTGTTCTACACATAATATATAGTTATAATTATTTTCATTGTTTTAGATGTAAAATATTTGATTATTTAAAAATGTTATACTAATCAATTTATACTTTATGTTTTAGTTCATGAAATATTTTCCACCTTTCTACAGTGATGCTTTGAGCTTACATATTTACAAAATGGATTTCAGTCTGAAATGCAAACAAATTCTTCATAAATCAACAAATAATTGTGTTACTTCAGAATCAAAAAATCCATCATTATATCTTTAAACAACTGGACCGTTCTTATGTTAGTTAAATTTTATATGTAACATTTCCTAAATGAGGTACTGTGTTTGAAAATCTTATTTTGTTGTTACTGAAACATGGAAACATACAATCTACAGAACAAGAACTTATTTTTTTCTACAACATATATCGGAAACAAAGTATTCTCTTCTTATTAAAGTAATAACAGAAGTGTAGGAATTACAGCACAGTGTGTAGTGCAATCTAGAATGGTTGAATGAAATTTTAGCTTATTACATATACGTTTGCATGTATGTAAACTTATTATGTGCACAAAATAATTAAAAATAATCATAAACCAAACTATACCTAAGGGTACCTACCTTAAGAACATCTCCTTGTGCTAAGTGAAATGTTCTGGCTGAGATATTGATTCCTTTTCCTGCTTGAACCTGAATACTATAAATGCATTCGTGGTTGTTTTCATAGTTGAGTGGATAATTTGGAGAAAGCAAAATCCCTTCATTATTTGTTGCAGATGCACCACATTCAGCTGCAAATAGAAGAGAACATTGAAGCACAGTTTAGTAAGAAGCAACGGTATTTTCACATCATTTTATGCATAGGAGCGTGAGTGTATTGTTTTACCTATGCTAACTAGAAGACTTAAGTACAGAAGGGCAGGGTGGAGGGTAGTATAGAAAGTTTATTCTTGTTTTCTTCATTTATATATTTGGTACAGAGTTTCACTACACAGTTTAGACTTTTAGTAATCCTCCTGTTTTCAACCTTCCCAGCACTGGGATTATAAGTGTGCATCACAATGCTCAGACTGGTTCCTGGGGTTGGGGTCAGTACATCATGCGGGACCAGGGATCAGACCCTGGTTCCTGCAATTGCCAAAGCAGGCACCTAGTCCACTAGCTATCTCACCAGTCCTGAGAATGCTTATTCTTATTTAAGGTAATACATGGCAAGAAGAGACTACTGTCCATGGAAAAGATATATGTCTATAAAATGGAATGTTAATATATTTTACAAAATATCACAATTCCACCTTGGGTGAAAGGATAGCATGAGAAAAAAAAATAAGAGCAAAAACATATTCAGGAAGTATTTTAAGCTTATAGATTTTACTCATATATTTAAATTTGCAAACTGGTGATTTAAAATATAAAACAAAGTACAATCATGAAATTCAAGACTATCTCAATTTGATTTTACTTTTACCTTACAATGTTTAACACTTGTCCTTCTAAAATTCTGCATTTCCTTGATCCAACACCATTAATAGCATAAAGAAAACTAAATACTACATCGTCTTTGCAATGGTGAAAATCTAACAACCAATGAGTATAATAAATTGAGCAATTTTGGAAATTGCATTTTTTTTCAGTTTAAGCATAGACTAGGTTAAAGCACCTTTCTTTTAAGTTAAAGCTTTTACATGGCTAAGTCTTTCACATAATAATGCACTTGGTTCTACCATGTCACAAGATGAATTATGCAAAGTTTGAGGAAACATTTAACCACTTAGGAAGATCGGGAAACTTTTTAACAAATTTAAGTTTATTACCATTTTTAAACTTTGTACCTGACTCTCCTAGCCCCTGTAGCAGTATTAACAATTAAAAAAAATGAGTAAGTTCTTGTAACTGAGAAATATAAATTAGAAATTCAACTTTTTACTTTTCTTTTTAAATTTCTTGTTTCATTACCAACACAGAGCTGGAGGACTTCTATTTTCAAAGGTATAGCTAAAGATAAATAAATAGATAGATAGATAGATAGGTAGATAGAGCCAAGTCATTACATTTCAGAAAAGAGATTTGGAAATAGTGATTTGTGAACACAATCCTAGGACAAAGACAATGGACTGAATGGGAATGAATTGTTCTATCTTTTCAATGCTCCATTATTAACAAAAATAAGTCTAAGAGAGAAGCTAATGAAGAGAGGAACACAAGACAAGAGGCAGGGACTCTACTATCGAAACTGTGTGAAATGATTCTGGAAACAACTAGTGGAATGCTGACAACAACCAACCACATGAGCAACGGCACGCAGCACAGCTCTTCTCCCGACTCCTTCTCAGCTCAAATAGTTGTCAGTTACATTGCGCTGCAGCATTACTGAAATGTATTCAGTCAGAAACAACATGCTTACTTTTTAAGTTGCATACATCCATAAACTGAAACAAGTTTACAAACCCAGGAACCCGATGACAAAAGAATAGAGTTAAAAATAACAAATGGATCTGTAGATTTTACTTTCCTGAAATTAAATGGCCTTTGGCAATGTTTTTCAGAAACTAGTCACTAGCGTTTAGGCTTTGGGAGTTCCCTGCTTCTGTAATGATGTTACATTACAGGGACACAATTATTTTCTTTTCAAGTTTCTCTCAATTGCTGGATACTTTTATTCACTCCAAACGTGACACCACTTCTTCCCAACGTGGGAGTTGGTTATATTCTGAAAGGGTCTAATTTCTCCCCTTTAGTTTATGAATGATTAAGGTATGCTCAAAAGGGGCTTGATGCCAATGTATCCCAATGATAGAAATAATCCAGAATGCATGTGCATTTTACCAGATTATGTAGAATAAAACCTAAACTATGCTACAATGTTGAAGAGTCTTAAAACTATGCTCTTAAATGGAAATATTGATTTATAGATCGAGAGGTTGGCAGATTCAGTATGAGTTTCAAAATTAAGCTTTATTTCTTCTGACTAGATGACTTTATAAATTATTTATTCCTTCAAATCTTCAACATCATTACTATTTCAAATGAAACAATGCCCTTCCGTGGGAATATTGTGCTAGTTGAAGAACTGTGTGTGTGTGTGTGTGTGTGCAGAAAGAGAAAGGGTGATAGAGACACAGAGACAAACAGACACAAAGACAGAGACAGACAGGGACAGAGATACAGAGATATAGACAGAGACACAGACACAGACACAGACAGACAGACAGACAGACAGACAAACAGAGAAAAGATAAAACAGGTAGTAATGCATGTTGAAAATTTATTTCATACTGGCAGACAAAAGTTTAAATATATAAAATTATCTTATGAGTTCTGGAAGTATAAATTTTAATGGTGACATAATGTCACATCTACTACGAAAAACGAAAAAAGAAAGAGCAGGCTGGGATACTTATCTTGTCCCAAGATGAGAAAGTCTTTCCAGATGTAGAAATACATTTTTCTATGAAAAGTTAGAGAATTTTTTCCTAACTCTGGAGAATTATTTATGAAGTTACAAGTATTTTAGCAACACTGAATAAATGGAGCAATATACAAACCTTTACATGTCCAATTCAAAAACGACGTCAATTGCTTTTTCAAATATACCAATGAGTTATTATTAAATTCTTGACATATAACTAGCAATTGTAATGTGTAATTATCTTTTATTTTAACAGTACTTTGTCTTATATTTTATACATAGACGAATTTATAATTGAAGTTGATCTACATTGGCTAATCATTTTAAACTTGGTAAAATAACATTATTATGAAGAATGAAAGAAATATTTGGATTAAGTTAATAGAATTTCATTGGGATTGACTGTGGAAGTGGGGGACCCCAGTGTGAAATCAAACTCACTGCTATGTACTGGCAAAATACCAAGACTTTCAGGAGCCCAACAGGGCATTAAGCCAAGCACAGGGAGCTTTCTACCATGCAGGCCGGGCGACTGTATGGTTTTTCATCAAAGAAGATTAATTGCATTTATTTCTCACAAGATGTGGCTTATTTTCCCCAATTTTATGAAGACATGAAAGTGAGATTTTTTGTGAACATCAAAGAAATAGTGTTATCCGATCTTGGTGGTCCACTGTCGTTTGTAATTTCCTTTGATATGAAAAGGTGAATGTATAATTTCTCCTTCAGATCAAAAGTTGTTTAGGAACAGTAGACAATTTATGAAATTGATTATTATTTTAAGAGATGCACAAGGCATACTGGTACATAATGGAAAAAGCCTGGTTAGTTCTGTTGTGATGTAGGTTGTGTGGGCCACAACCTCATAAAGACGGAGGTTGTCACTCAGACTCTCGCTTCCTGGAGAAATCTGTGTGCAGATAAAGAATCCTCTGATACAGGCAAAGAAAGTGCTTGCAACCTGGAAAAAAAAATGGCAGCCAAAAATAGGAGTAAAGTGTTGCAGATGTGTTTTCCAAAGTTAATTGTTTACATATTTAAAAAGTAATTCTTCAATGTGAAAGAAAGCACCCTAATTTTATGTGTCACAGAAAGCAGTGGAACTTGTAATTATTCTGGGTATAATGGTACAAAAATTACCTTTTTCTTATACTTTATTTGCCAGCACTGCTGTTAGAGAACCTTCTAGTAAAACTGAAGAGGATTTATATATGTGGGCTAGGGCTTGTGGTAGGGGTCAGAACATATCCATTTCACATATAACAAATATGCATGCATTCTATCATACATCATTTTAGATGCTTAAGATAATTATCAGAAGGGGCCAGGAAGATGGCTCTGTGGCACAAGTACCTGTCTGGCAAGTGCAAGATCATGAGATTGGACCCTGGTCCCACCAAAAAAAAAAAAAAAATAATAATTATCACATATCAAAGGGAAATACTGAAATATAAAAATAAAAATCTATCAACAATTTTTGGCATATATATATATATATAGGAATGCACAAACATTTATTTTTTAATATGTTCATAAAATAAAATTTATGATTTCGAAGAAACTTATTCAGTCAAAATTTGACTTCATGAATTTACAAATTCATAAAAATTATTTTATCAGAAACTCCATCTGTGACTTAAAGTCAAAAATATAATTATGCTTAAAATTGGCATCTGGTGCTCAAGGTACCCCTGATATTCGCTAAGGGCGAGCTCTCCTTCAGTACCTTTGCGACACAGGTTTTTCCTGGACTTGACACTTTAACATTGAAATAAACATTGCACAGTTCGATTAGATTCCCATATCAACAATGGAGCTTGCTTCCGGTCCAGTTGTACAGGAAGTGACACAATGATATCAGTGAAATTTAAATCTGATCTTGATTTTTTTTTTTCCTGTTGAGCTAGGTTTCCTTACTTCAAGAATATACTGGCCAGCAGCGTGTCACAGTTCAGAGTAGGCACAGAGGGCATGGCAGCCCCTCTTGGGCTCCGAGTTGTACCCGCTTGGCTCTCCCATCCTCCCTCCCCTCCCCCAGGCTTCTCGCTTCAGTTGCCTTCCCAGTTTCTCACTCTACCTGCTGCAGCGCTGGTTTTCTCTCTCTCTCTCTCTCTCTCTCTCTCTCTCTCTCTCTCTCTCTCTCTCTCTCTCTTTAAACAACACCTTTGCTGTCATGGGATGTGAATAAAGAACAAAAGAAAATTCCAGATTGAAAAAAAAAAAAGACCTAATACTGAATTACACTATAATTTTCCTGCAGCTTTCATGGCTGTGATGGTATGTAGACTTTGTCACAATGTATTATTATGAATGCTTCTTGCAGACATTAGTCATGGTTTCATATTCATGATTATATAGACATTATAAGAACATTAAAGCCTTTAACACTTTTATATGATATGATTAGCATGGAAATTTTCCACAATGCATGGTTGCAATGAGAAAATATTAAGTATTAGTGATTGAATATTTTAAAGCTAGGTTAAAATTAACCCAGGAGAGGAACTAACAGCTCAATTCCAAGAGAGAGGGATAATTAGATGATGCAGGTAAGACATGTTGTATCAGAGAACATCCACTGCCCAGGAACGTTTTTGAGTAAGGAAAGTTATAGCAATCTGAGTGGAAAAGGTGAGTGGGTAAGTTCTCTCTGGTGGCTAGCCACTGTAATGCCCACCACAGTCCTAACAAGTGCAGAGGCTGATGAGAAAGGAGGTTTGAGGTCCCAAACCCTAGGGTAACTGGGGCAACATAAGGAGACTCCATGTTAAAAGTTAAAATGTAAAGGAAGAAGAGGAAAAGAACTGGACGTGGGGAAGGAAGAGGAAAATGGAGGAGTTGTGGAAAAGGAAAAGGAGAAAGAGTAGAGAGGCGAAGGAGAGTAAATGCAAACGGAGGGAGAGGAAAGGAAAAGAGAAAAGAAAAGAAAAAAAGAAGAGGAAAGGAAAGGAAAGGAAAGGAAAGGAAAGGAAAGGAAATGAAAGGAAAGGAAAGGAAAGGAGCAATGAAAAGGAGAAAGAAAAAATATCTCCCAGCTACAGGGACATCTGTGAAATATGTTCAAATGTCGCTGAATCCTTACAAATCTGACTCACTGGATCAAGCAAGGTCAAGGTATTCAGGCACAAACCATGTAACAGTTTATATTACACACCTGTGACATCTTCTGCAGTAAAACTGAAGCCATGAGCTCATTCTAATATAAACAATTTATTTTCTTAACAGGGTACCTAGGCTGAGGTAATGTCCCAAAACACTTGCACTGGTGAGACAAGAGCAGTAAAATATACTGATGAGAAAAACAAATTGACTGATGGAATGAATCCTTATTATGTGCTGGGTGAGGGTGGTATTTCTAGCCTATATGTCTGGGAATCTGGTGTTCAGGACAGGCACCCAAAGGCTTAGGAGGTGTTTTAGGAGTCATAAGACGAAGTGAGGGCACTCGATAAGCTCCAGTCTATGTTTGCGCTTACTTAGAAGTGGGGGAGAAAATTATTGTTTGGTAGGGCAAAGGTTGAAATATGTTCTGGAAGCAAGCATCCTTCTCTCCACCTTAATATAAGCACAGCCTCTTGCTTTCCTCAGATTCTATCTAGAGCGCAGTCTATGTGCTTGATAATCAATATCACTAACTGGGAGCCTCTGACTTCAACAGTATAGATATTTTACAAAAGGATCAATGGTAATGTATTAATAGGCTTTATTGCCTCTTCTCTCCAATATGAACTTGGGAGAATCATCTTTATAGGAATAACAAAAATATCACATAGTGTAGCAAAGTGTTAAGAAAATATTTTTTGCATACCGGATTGTTAGTGCTTTTTATAGCATATAGGTATTTTCTGTGCAATTTCATGTCCACACATTCTATAAGCTTCACAGAAACATACTAACGTTGCCTTTCTGTGGAAAAGATGCTAATGAAATATTTTATTTCATAAATAGGTTAACTATGTATGAGGTAATTATAGGAAACACTTTGCAGACTAAAAAATAAAATAATACATTGATAAGTGAAGCTTTGGTTGGAGTAGAAGAGTGACACATACTGGTGTGTGATCATAAGTGTACAGTTCGGGTGAGAAATTCTCACCAGAGTAGGGGCATCCAATTAATTTCGGTGTTGGGGCTGGGGAGATAGCTCAGTAGATTAATCGCCTGCCTGGAGGGCACAGGGTCCTGAGTTCAATCCCCATTACCACTAAAAAACAAACAAACAAAAAATTAATTTCAGTGTTTTTCACGTTCTACAAATCAGGCAAGTACATGTATCATTAATCTCCCTTACTGGGGATAAGCAAGACTGGGAGCATCTATTGTGTGCAAACAGCCATATGTTTCCAGAAAAATTGGTAAAATGCATTTTAGTACTTGGGCTGGGAAATTTGAAATGTGTCCATGATCAGTAAGACCTGTGGTTATTTTTTTTAAAATTTGCATTGCAAATGCAATATCCATAGCATCACTGGTTATTTTATAATTATTTTATATGAGTAGTTCCATAGATTTTCCTTAGATTATTTGAAAAACTTTGAAAGCTTTCAGACATTAACATATGGTACACTAAGTCAAGTAAAGTGTAACAGTAAGAAAAAATAGTTTCTGCATGTTTTCTCATGAGAGGAAAAAAAAAACATGACTTTTATTTCAGAGAATTAGATTCAAACAAAATCAATCTTTTCTCTTTTGGATTTAAATTTGTATATGTTTTTGTTTTTAGCGATAAAGCACCTTAAATTTCAAATATAACTCATAGATTATTTTATTAAATTGAAATTTTGTTTACAAGAGGTGTCCTTAGTGCATTATTTATTAAAAGGTACGCCATTAGTTTTGTGAGATTTAGTGCCAAATAACCAAAAATATTGCCAATAAGTTGTGGCAGTGATTGTGACCTATGTGAACACAGAAGCATGGATTAAATGCTAGCTTTAAATGTTAATGTTGAATATCAATCTAATAAATTGTAAAAATGTAATAGAAATGACTTTTAAAGAATGTTTCAAATATATTGCTTGAAGCAGCAGTTACAAGTACTATAGTTCATCTTCAGGAAATTTTAGTCAAAACTGCGTCATTTGCACTTGTGCAAACCGGAATAAAGAGACAGACCTTAGAGGGTGGTGAACTATGTGATGCCTGCTGTGTTACTGAGACTGAGAGAATCCGCCAGGGCTTCACACACCCTGCTCTTGCCTTGCTTTGGTCCTGAAAGTGCAGCGACATGGACCTCGGTGTTTCCCTCCAGGATCTCGGGCTGCAAGCATCTGTGCAGCCAGATGAGGTTAAGTGCTTCCTGAAGTTCTTTACAAGTCAGTAATTTAATTTTTTTTCCCCTTGGAAGAATTTGCTTTGAGAGTTTCTTTTTCTTAAAGTTCATTTTACTACACAATGATAATCAGTATTGCCAGGCAAGATTTTTAATTGTGACATTGCCCTCTCATACAGTTCAGATGGTTTAGTCACTCAGCATAAATGTTAGTGAGAACGATGGCTGTGCCTAGAATACACCACATTCAAGATAAGGATGTCACGTCTACATCTAGCAGAAAGACTGACACACTATCTAGCTGTACGTATAGCAAGGTGCAGTCTACAGTGGGGATGCAGAGGGCAAAAGTTAAAATGGGACCTTCCAAAGGGCAATGAGGGGATAACATCACTAATGATTTCATGTTTGAGTTATCTTTGATATATCCTCAAAAGTTGTTCAAATGCAGTTAGAATGTATGAAGGAGAAATCCCAGGAAGGGAATTACTTGAAGAGAAGCAGAATCAGTGAGCTGCACAGAGCCCCTGACACACTCACCATTCTAAAGCATTGGGACATGACGGATTAGGTAGGCAACTCACAATGGCAGAAGAGTTCTAAGGTAAGAAAAACAGGATCACTTATAAGAAATCTACTAAGACAGCTCTTGGGAAAATGGATCGTGGAGTATTTTGTTTGTATTATGCAGGTGACGAACTTCAAGGAGATTGCTGTCATGTTTCAGAGAGGAGATGGAGAGAGCTTGAAGGAAGGCTATGGATGAGAGAGGGAAGATTATATATAGAGCTCTGGGCAACTCAGTGTGGGCCTATGAAAGGAAAGGAGATGCAGATGAAACAGAAGGTGGAATGGCTCTCCCGTAATGTTGATGAACTTATTATCGTACGAGATAAATTTAGTATGCCTATTACAAACCAGAGAGATAAAGGCCCTAAGATCTAGACATAAATGTACCCATGGGAAGAATATTACAAACCACAGATGAAAACTCTTATACAGAAAACACATAGAGATTGAAAAGTAAAATAAAATCCAGAGAGAAAGGAAAATCTAACAGTGTTTTTCATTTGTCATGATACTAACATGATTTTCCAGATTTTCTGAAGGTTCAATAGATACAAACTCAACAGCAAGGAAGCAGAAATATGATGCCCAGAGATGTTTGCAACAAAAGTATGAAAAGTAATAATTACACAATGCAAAAAGAAAATACATTTTTCTAATAGAATTTAAGGTTACTTACAATATGATATGATCTTCATATGCAAAGGAAATAACAAAAATAGCACTACTTAAAACAGTTAATGGTACTAGCTGCTTACTTAATGTACCTTATATTCATCTCTGTGAAGCATATTTGGGTTTCTAAAAAGGAGTCTAAAGATGGATAAAGCTGACCCACCCATTGAGCCCCTTGGTAGGGACACTCAGAGGCAAACAAGATAATGGCCATGCATTCAGGAAATTCCACTTTCTCCAGGAAGATGGACATTAAAATAAATTGTTTTATTGCAAACCAGAAAGTACAAGAGAAAAGCCCTTGGCACTCATGAGGTTACAGGAGGGAGAAATCACCTCTCCTTAGTCAGAGAACACCTGTCCAAAGCAGCAGTAGTTTGGTTGTATTTTGAAGAAAGGATAAAATTAGGATGGGTAGAGAAGGGAGAAAGTGGGCTTAGGTGAGAAAGAAGGCAATTCTACTTAAGATTATTAATTTTCCTAGTATTGCAAAGGAAAAGAAGTGTGAGAGGTCAGGATTCAAAGTTTCCCAGGCACCGTGCCTCAAACAATTTCTCTTAGCTTCCCAGGGCATCTTTCCCCAAACATTCCTTCCTTCAGTTCCCTAGGTAACTTACCCAACCCCAACCCCAACCCTGCCCCACATGGTACTCTGGTCTGCACTCGCTCACTTCCTCTTGACCTATGTTGGTCTCAACTCACTCCCTTCGGACGTGAATTAAATTATAAAGGATGATGCCCACCTAAACTTAGCTGTTCCACCTCACCCAGAAACTCGTGATCTGGTTATTACCTGGCTGCTCCAGCCCACGATCACCCTCCCTGAAAGATCCTATAAAGTCTCCTGTGCCCCTTTGTTCACTGCTCTCTTGGTCTGCTAGACAGCCAGCCTGCCTGATGCCCCAATAAATCTTCTACCTGCGTCACAATGCCTGGCCTAGTTGATTGTATGGGCGCACACCTAGCAAAATGTAGATGTGAACTTGGATTTTAATTAGTGTAACAGGGATCTCATATAGTGTCCCTTCCAAGACTGTAAACATCTTAGCCTCATAGAAGTGACTTTTCTAGAACAAGACAATTCAATAATTAAAAATAAATGTTAATCACAATATGAGACTTGTTCAAAACACATTTCCTACTACAGCCTAAAATATAAGTCTCAGACTTAGCACACAAACAAAATTCTCAAAGTGCAAAGTAGACCCAGTTCTAGGGGGTGCATGTATGTAACTCCACCATTCTGTGAAGCCGAGGCAGGATGACTGCAAGTTTTAGGTCTGCCAGGAGACATTAATTACTTTGTGAGATCTTGCATAAAAATAGAAAATAAAAATATAAATTTAAATCAAAAGCAGAAATTGAGGGTTGGGGAGACATCACAGTGGTCTAAGCAACCACCAGGCAAACACAAACCCTTGATGTGATAAGATGTAACTCCTTAGTTAGATCTCTGCTACTGCATGCCCTGCTGTCTGGGAATCTCGGGCGTGTAGCACTGGCCTAAAAGCAGTCTGTGATGCAATGGGCCTATCATCCCAACACTGAGGAGGCTGAGACACGAGGATCACTATGAGTCTGAGCCACGTAGCAAGACCTTGTAACAAAATAAAGAAAGAGACAAAGAAATTGAAAAAGTCTTCAGTGTAAATGTGAAAAAGTTAGGGCCAGCCAGGCGTGGTGGCGCACGCCTGTAATCCCAGCACTCCGGAGGCTGAGGCAGGAGGATCGGTGTGAGTTTGAGACCAGCCTGGGCTACAAAAGTGAGTTCAAGGCCAGCCTCAACTGCATAGCAAGACCCTGTCTCAAAAGGACAAAAAAAAAAAAAAAAAAAAAAAAAAAGTTAGGGCCGGCCAAATAGCTCAGCGGATTAAAGTGCCTGCAAGTAGGTGCAGGGACCAAGGTTCGATCCCCAGGTCTGCTCTGCCAGCCCTGATCCTGGGGCACACCGAGAGATCAATTAAGACTGGGTGTCGTGGCTTGAACCTGCAATCCCAGCCCGTGGGTGGCTGTAAGCAAGTAAATCACCATAAGTCCCATGAAGTAGTGAGACTCTGAACAATCTGTATATCCTTCCCTGAAAAATACAGAAAAGAAAAAAAAAATGTGAAAAAGTTCAGTGTGACTATCTTAGGTTTAATTTCCAATAACCCTTTCTCCCAATAGTAACACTTAGCATTTACTTTCTGGGAAATAACATTGATATTCATTAAATCCATTAGGTTTCATCATATACATAAACTTAAAGCTATTATCAGCCAACTACTATGGTCATTTAGGCCAACTTCTGCTTTTGAAAACCAAAATGATTTATTTTACTGTTTTTCTATATCATACTTTACAATATTTCAGGTAAGTCAAAACCTTTGTACTTGTGGGATAGCGGATGAGGGATCTTAGCACATGTCTTTTGCTAAGTACTTTAAAATTCTGAAAGCCCTGAACAAATGCCTCCAGTACACAAATATAGCCCTGGTGGTGATTATCATCTATCATGAGGGATTTTTAATTTGGCATGTTATTCTTGACCTTTGTCCTAGAATAATTTGGACTTTAGGAGCAGAGTAACGGTTTGCTTTCTTAAAAGTAGAAAAAGAGAATATTTACTTATCTGAGTGAAATCATAGAAGAGAAGTTTTATGTAATCAAAACTGAAAGAAGTACTCACTTGGACAAGTATTCATAATTAAAAAGAAAGGGATACCATGTGGGAGTGCAGGAGGTCAATGGAAAAGTTCCGACACATTGTTGTCTTTTAAATTTCCAAAAACGATTCTTTGATGGGGAATAAGGAAGAATTTATTTTACCTGGATCTCCCCTAAGCCCTTGAAAAATGCAGAGTTCTATGTTGGGAGACATCCTCCTTCTAGCCTAAGATTGCTCCCATATGGAAAGGAAGAGAGGAAAGAGTACTTTCTCCTTCATTCATGTTGATTTCTGTCCATGAAGCCAGTTTCTCTCGGTCTATCTAGAATTTGCAGGTGACTGAAATTGCTGAGTGATTGATAGCCACGGAGAGGAGGAAAGAATGCCCGGGCACTTTGGAGAGAAGCCTAGCTTCTCAATGACTCCCTCAAGCTCTAAGGAATGCTTTAACTACAGAAGCCCTGAAAATCAGTAATAAAACATTGTAGTTGAACAACATTCTAGATTCAATGCATTTAACAAGCTTATGGAATATTCCACCCATCGGCAACAGGATATATGTACTTCTCAAGTGCATGTAGGATATTCTCTAGGATAAATCACACTTTAGATCACAAAACAAGACATCGATAGTTTAGGACTATTTAAATCACACCATAGGATATTTTAGCTGCCACAGCATGACACTAGCTATCACTAATGGGGAGAAAATGCTTATAATATGCAGAACTATGTGGAAGTTAAAAAAAAATATGTTCGTGAGAAACATATGGGTCAAACATTAAACGAAAAGGGCAAGACATATCTATATATCTATATCTATATCATCTATATCTATATCTATCTATATCACCTATATCTACATATGCCGGGGAGATAACTCAGTAAAATAAGCACTTGCCTGGCAAGTGCAAGTTCCTGAGTTCAATCCTTAGTACTGTAAAAACAAACAAACAAACAACATAGCCAAACAGATAGATAGATAGATAGATAGATAGATAGATAGATAGGTAGGTAGACAGACAGACAGATAGATTAAGAGTACAAAATCGTCTGCTTTTACTAATTACAAAATTTAGATCAGTTGATTATATTAAAAACAAGGCCATTTGTTTGCTCTGTCTAAACTCACCTGAGTGGAAAGACAGACATGGCCTGAAAATGAGAGGACAGAGTCCAACATAAGAGTTGCATGGAATCTGAAAGCAGGCCAGGGTGATTATATTCATGTTGAGAAGACAAGACTGGCTGGAGATTGTGAACTAGGAGAACGCAGAAAACGTAAATAGATCAAAAGACAAGCTACAAATTTGAAAAAAAGTCATCAAAGTCTGCCAAGAAAGAAAAGCCCTAGACCAGAAGGATGGAATGTTGAATTTTTCCAAACCTTTAGTCAATTAATACTGGTGCTTCACAAATAATTCTACAAAAAAAGGAAATTATAATCTCTTCTGCACTAAGGCTGTGAAGCCATTATTACCTCTATTAAGGCCTAAGAAGACACAAACACAGCAGAACGTAATGATGGATACTATTGATGGGCATAGATAGAACACTCCTCAGTAACATTCTCAATAAAATCCAATATCTTGATTGAGTTTGTTTTCCACACCTCTATTAAGGTTTGTTTTATTGCATGAAGTGATAAAACTAATTCACTATGTAAATAAAAGATAAAAATCACATGATCCTCTCAACAGGTACAGAACAAAACCTGCATTAAAAATGAATATTTATGATTTAAGAAAAAAATATAGTAACCTGGGCATAGTGGCTCACTCCTGTAAAGTCAACACTTGTCAGGCAGGGAAGCAGGATCACCATGAGTTCAAGATCAACTTGGGCTACATTGTGAGTTTAAGGCTGGCCTAAACCCAAAGTGAGACCCTTTCTCAATAACGAAACAAAACAAAAACAAACAAAAGCAAATTATTCTCAAAAAAGTAATGAAGTAGATATAGAATGACCAGACCTTAAACTTCAAAATAATGGGAGCTACTTATGAATGAACCAAATTCAACATCCTACTGCATAGGAAAAATGAGAAAAGCATTTTCTCTAAAATTAGTCATGAGACAAAAATGCCTATTCTCAGCATTCTGATTCTCTACAGTACTGGAAACCTTAGCCAGAGTTATTAGGCAGAAGAAAGAAGTGAGACAAGCCGGGCGTGGTGTCTCACGCCTGTAATCCCAGCACTCGGGAGGCTGAGACAGAAGGATTGGTGCGAGTTCGAGACCAGCCTGGGCTACAAAAGTGAGCTCAGGACCAGCCTCAACTGCATAGCGAGACCCTGTCTCAAAAAGACAAAAAAAAAAAAAAAAAAAAAAAAAAAAAAAAAAAAAAAAAAAAAAAAAAAAAAAAAAAAAAAAAAAAAAAAAAAAAAAAAAAAAAAAAAAAAAAAAAAAAAAA
>PVJA010007883.1:0-17746 GCA_004027025.1 Myocastor coypus | reverse complement strand
GGTCTTAAAGTCTTCAGAACTGATGAACACATTCATCAGTATATAAGAGTACAAAGTCACTGGTTTTAATATACATCAATGACAAATTTGGTGAGACACAAATCAAGAGAACAATCCCAATTGCAATAGCTGCCAAAACACAAGACCCCCCAAAATTTGAAATGAATCTAATGATTAGATTAAGGCAAAAGAAGATGGAAAGATTTCTGCTCACAAATTGTGACAATTAATGTTCAAATGGCTGCAGGGTGAGTTCAAAGCTGTCTTTAATTGAAATCTCTCTATAAATTCAAGGCTATGCCCACAAAACCACAATATTGCCTTCACAGAAAATTAAAATTTAATACTAAAATGTGTACAGAAGCACAAAGATCCATTATAGCCAAAGCAATCCTGAGCAAAAATAGCGATACTGAAGGCATACTAGTACTTAGTTTCAAAATTTAGTAGAAAGCTAACATAACACAACTAGCACAGCAGTGGCATAAAGCATCAAAAAAAAAAAAAAAAATAGAGAAGAGGATTCTGAAGCAAACGTGCACTGCTCGGCTCTTATGCAATCTTTTCTAACGTTCTAATGTTATTCTCAACAAATATGTGTTAATGTAAATTGGACAAAGTAGAGCTCCTTCAATAAATGGTTTGGGAGAAACTATATTCACATGGAAGACATCGAACCTAGACCTTCATCTCTCACTCTGAACAAACATCTACACAAAATAGGTAAGAAACCTAAGTGCAACCTGAAACTGACATACGAAAGGGAAACACTTCAATATACAGTCACATCCATCAACTTCTACGTTACAAAAGTTCAGGAAATAATAGCTAAAATTCACAAATATCACAGATGAAGTTAGAAAAGATTGCATAAGAGCCGAGCAAATAACTAAGAAGCAGTGGAGAGACAGCACAGAAGTTGGAAAAAAGAAATCTCGGCCAACTACATTGTGGATAGAGGATTGATACACAGCAGCAGTTCTCAACCTGTAAGTTGCGACCCCGGAGGGGGTCGAATGACCAAAACACAGGGATCACCTAAAGCCATGGGAAATACATATTTCTGATGGCTTTAGCTGCTGAGAAGTCGCGCTATCATCTGCAGCAGTGCTATTCAGCTGGAACGCATACTGTTACAGATGCACGTTCCAAACTGAATGTCTGCGTGCATGCGCAGACCTGATTGCGCATCACGTGATTGCGATTGTGGTCACCACAACATGAGGAACTTTATTGCGGGGTCATGGCATTAGAAAGGTTGAGCACCACTGATCTACAGGGTATCAAAAGAAATCCTAAATGTAACACCAAAAGAACAAGTAATCCAGTTGATGAGTGGACAAATGAACTAGGGTACATTTCTCAAAATAATGAGTACAAATAAGCAATAAATATTCAAAAAACTTCATACTATTGAGTCATCAGAGAAGTTCAAGGCAAAACTATACGAAGAAAAACACTCAGGAAGTGCAAGCTTTTTGAGAAATGGTTCTGGAAAACTGTGTACCTAATTAAAGGAGTCTGTCTCTCACCATGTAAAAAAATAAGCACTAAAATGAATCACAAATTCAAAATATATGACCAAAAATTATTTGCTTGTTTGTTTGTTTTGGAACCAGGGATGAAACTCAGGAGCTTACCCTTGTCCGGCAAGTGACTATGCTGCCAAGCTATCTTGCTGGCCCAAATTATCATTATTTTGGTATGACCTAAAATTATGGAACTACTAGAAAATAGCATAAGGAAGTTATTCTAAGATATTGAGATAGGTAAAGTTACTTTTTGCATAGGGCCCCAAAATCACATGCAAGTCAAGCAAGCATTCATCTGTGCAAGTATTATACAATGAGAAGTTTCTATACAGCAATGAGATAATCATTCTTAAAAGATAATTCACAATACAGGAGAAAGCATTCACAAACTATTAAGTGACTCATACCTGAAATATATAAAGAACTGAAAGAATTCAATAGCACTCACACACACACACACACACACACACACACACTAAAAAATGAGAAACAGATAGTGGGTGTAGTTTCCTGCTAGCATGCTCCCCTAGCATGTGTAAGACACTGTTCTTGGTGCTGGATTAAAACAGTGAATGATTTCACACTTGCTTATCAAAGGAAGCTTTCACTGCATTAGCCTCACCTGAACACGAAGCTAACACCAACAACTGAAAGGAGGACGGGTTAATTAGGTTCATGACTTCAAGGCATATATGTTCTACTATGTTCAGTTGTCTGTAAGGCATGAAGACCACAGGTGAAAGAGATGCTTGGTTCACAGTGGCTGGGAAGCCGAGGGAGGAAAGAGATGAGAATTCTCTACGGTAAGCAATCCCGCCTCCATAATCTACCCAGCTACACCCAGCTACATGCTTTACTTGTTTGTCAGGCACTTTTTAACCCAAAGAAAAGTTCATATTTGGATTAAGGATCATAATCCACACTTAGTAAACTTCACATTGAGATATACCGCACTTCAACCATAATTAAGCTCCAAATCAACCCCCTGGCAATTTCATCACCCAGAGATATCCACAGAATTGCTTTGTTAATCTGCTAGAGACTTCTCAATCCATGAAGTTGACAAATCAAAAATCACTGGAAGATATCACTTTCCTTGAGTTAAAATGGTGTTTGTGTAATGTGAATGGAGAAGTGACCTTGAAGGAGAGGTCAGACTAATGCTTACTGAAAGCTATCAAGGGTTGAAAAACAAAAGTTGCAAAAAATTATTAATGCATATGGTGGCACATTTGGAAAGAAAAAGTTACATCTAATGTTATATGGTGCCACAGAATGAAAAGGTTGGATAAAATTTAGTTGTGTCTAACAAAGTCGCTTGTTTATAGATGGCAATATATTAAATACCATCTCATTCCAGAAAGATGGTATCACAAGGAAATCAACAAATGCTAGAGAAGTCATGTGGAAAAAGGGGTCCTTCTCTGCTGTTGATAGGAATATAGACTGCTACAACCACTATGAAAATTAGTGTGGAGACTCCTAAAAAACATAGCATTGGAAATTATATTCACCTCACCTATTTCCTTCTAGGTAGCTTTCCAAAAGAACAGAAAATATCTTACCACAGGGATATATCTGCACGCATGGTAATAAGAGCACAATTTGTCGTAGCTAAATCTTAGAAACAACCCAATCTGGGAGTGGTGGTGCACGCCTGTAATCCCAGCACTTGGGAGGCTGAGGCATGAAGATCAGTGCGAGTTCAAGACCAGCCTGGGCTACAAAAGTGAACTCAAGACCAGCCTGAACTGCATAGCCAGACCCTGTCTCTAAAAGACAAAAATAAACAAACGAACAGACGAAAAGCACAAACAAATGCCCATCACTTGAGGAATGTATTAAAAAAGATGTGATATTTTTGTACACTGGATTATTATTCAGCTTCCAAAAAAGATAAAATTTCAGTCATTTACAGGTAAAGAGACACAACTAAGGGCTATTCTCACAAGTGAAATAAGTCAGACCTACATGTGTCAGCACCTGAAATAATTTTTATGTGACATAAAAATATTGACAAACTTTTAGTCAAATCAAGAATAAAAGAGACAAGCCTCAGAAATAGACAACTGTGGTGGACACACCTATAATTCTAGCCCTGGAGAAGCTGAGACAGGAGGGTTCTTGTGAGCTTGAGACTATCCTGAGTTACAATATGAGCTCGAGGCCAGCCTGAGTTAAATAGCTATACAGCAAGTCCTTGTCTCAAAAAGACAAAAGTTAAATAAATAAATAAATAGTAAGTAAAGATAATAGAAATATACAAAAATTATAAGGAAAGATAATAGAAATATGAAAATTCCTAAGAGATTTTAAATTGTATTTCATAAGATTTTATAACCTAGAAAAACTTGGTCACTCCTTAATGACACACACCTACCAAGATCTAATTATGAAGACAAACAAATTTGAATGTGGTAGGAAGGAGTGAAGAGTTTGAATCAGAAATGAAACCCTCTGATCAAAGAAACTCAGAACTGTTGTTTCATTAAATATTTACTTAAAATGAATGATGTCTTGGAATGTGGGGTACATCCTAGTGATTGTGCTTAACAATACTCTACGGTATGCTTAAAATTTGCTAGCTTTAACATCTCAAAAATATAAGGAACTCATACACTCTGGTAGAAAAAGGTGTAGCGATAAATAAAGATTTGCACAGACATTTCTTCAAAAAGATGACGAGGTGTGTGAGTTCAGTGATAACCATCATCTGGTAAATTCAACTCAAAATACAACAAAATAAAAACCTGGATGGCAGGGATGTCTTATCAAAACACAAAAATATGTTGGCAAGGGCAGTCTCATACATTGTTGGTAACAATGCAAATCGGTACAGTCATTATGGAAAGTGGGTTGCAGCTTTACTCCTCAAATATGTTGGAAGTAGAAACACCTTTATCGTCTAGGAGTTGGACTTCTGTGTATGCATGTGAGTACAAAAATCACTGGAGTCTGTACATTCATGCTTCCTGCAGTGTTATTCACAAGGCCTGAGTAGACTGGAAAAAAATCTGTTAATAAATAAAAAATAATTGCACGCATATTATATGGAATATTAACCTAAATGCAGGATGATCCAGCATTGGCGACAGAGGAAATTCTGCTATTTGTAACGATGCAGATACAAGTAGAAGAAACGGCTACATCCAAGTGAAATACACCAAAGACAGAAAGAAAAGCACTCATGACCCCACCTATATGGGATCTGAAAACGATGATCATGAAAAAGCAGAAGCATTAGTCAGGGTTAAGGGGATGAAGAAAATGGGGAGGTGCTAGCAAAAAAAATTAAATTTGCAGTTTCAAGATGAATAAATTCATGCGACTTGATGTACAGAATTGTGGTGCTGGTGAATCACTCTCCATGGTGTGCTAGAAGTTTCCGGAGATCTAGTCTTGGTATTCTCATTACAGGCACACATTCAAAGAGCAGCTGTGTGAAGAGGTAGATGTGCTAACTAGCTTGAGACAGTTATTTCATATATACACATAGAATAAATTAAGATTTTATGCCTCTTCTATACATACAACTTTATCAGTTTTACCTCAATAAAGCTGAAATCCTACAAAAGAGCAGGAAACAAAACATCAAGGGATCTGGGCCAAAGTAAAGGAATGAATGACTGGTCGCTGAGCCTGCACGCCGGAGTTACATTTAGAATCTCAATTTTGTGATATTACCCTAGCTCTCATTATCAAGTTTGAAATGGCTATCAATCAGTATGTGACTTTCTCATTCATGCGATAGCCACATTATCATATTTCATCAGTTCCTCTATGCTTATTGGCAATAATATATAATGTTATATGGCATCATTAGCTGATAGATTAGTGGGCAAAGACTATTTAGACTGTTGACTTTTGACTCCCACCAAACTAATAAAATAGATTCCTCCAACCTCCTCAAAATAAAAAAAAAGAAAAACATGTACGCTCCTCTGGTCTGATCTCTCCCTCAGCAGCTCAGCACCACCTGGTACCTATCTCTCAGTTTTTTCCTGCAGGCTGCCATGAGTGACTCCATGTCCTGAGATTATGCTGTGCCTGTAACAGAGGCCTTGTCGCTGGTCCCTGCAGATGTGTAAGCTTTCACTCTGAGGAGAACCCACGTGCCTTTCTCACCTCCATTCTTAAACTACATCATTGAAAGGCATGAGTAGCCAATCATAACATCCATACATGGTAAAGCAAACTAGAGTTAATTCATGGAAACTGTGATCTTCAGATGATTTTTTAAAATATGAGGAGATTTACGATGTGGTAAAGGATGTAAATTAATTACATGAAGAGAAGGAACTCTGTTTAACTCCTGAACATGAGAAATTTTTTATTTAAACACCTATTTAGTGTTTCATAGAGACAGAATTAGAAATGCCATTATTGTGTAAATAACTCCTGATTTTACATCTGTGACAAGAATTCAGGGTTTCAGACTCTAACCAGTGGTTCTTAACCTTTCTAATGTTGTGACCCTGCACTGCGGTTCCTCATGCTGCGGTGACCCCAAACCGAAAAATTATTTTGGTAGCTACTTCAAAACTGGAATTCCAAATAAATAACATTTTTCCGATCGCTTCAGGCGACCCCTGTGTTTTGGTCGTTCGACCCCTGCCGGGGTCGAGACCCACAGGTTTGAGAACCGCTGCGTAGGTAGTTCTTATGGTTGCTTATTATCATCTTAAAGGTATTCTTCAAAAGAACCATGGGAAGCATTTATACTTTCTGGAATGTACATCAACCCATAGAAATAAGCCATCTGGTTTTGGCTATTTTAATTTTACTAATCAGATTTTTACTTTCTTGTATCAACAGCCCAAAAAGACAGATAAAAATATAATCACAGAAGAGAGCAATGTCGATTAATACTTAGGATCCCCATAATGAAAGATGCAGAAAATGAAAGCAGTTCAGATCATGAGAAGTATGATAACTGAAACCGGTAGCATGTTGTGTTCTAAGGCACCACTGTTAAATATCTACCCGCTTTGGAAGTGGCTACATCAACTCATCTTGTATATGTGAATCCTCCCTACTAGTAGGACAGTTGTTGCTGGCTCCAACACAGCTTGTGCTAATTTATATTCTCATTACAGATTCTGGCTAATAAAATTAAATTCAGAATGTGTCCTCTTTGCTTACTAGACAACAAGGCTGCATACAAAATAGGCAATTTGTCAATATGGAACATAGCAATTTCAAATTTAATTTATGTGCCAGAAATTTAAGAATCTAAAATATAGTTCCATGAATTAAAATGTTACAGTTCAAGCCTATGCCAAATGAACAGAAACTCAATTGTAAAGCAGGTTCTTTGCTATTCTCTGGGTGTGGATTTAAATAAACAGACTGAATGATCGATGGTCATGTGATGTTCTAAGTATTATAAAAGCAAATATGAACGTTTTGGAAGGAGCGCTGTGAAGGGAAAATCCAATTTTGCTGTGCAAGATGAGGAAAGCCCACAGAGAAAGAGGAAATCAGATCATAAATACATAAAACACAATCTGCTAAAACAAGTTATAATACATTTTCTTTCTTATTTTTGAGAAATAATGCATTATGTTCTTTATGTGCACAAGAGGTGTTACAACATGGAGATGATAGACATATAAACATTAAACTTTTAGTCTAGGAGATATGCAGTTTGTGTGGATGGGAAAGAAAAGCGATTCCTGTCCTGGTCTTCAGCAGAGCAGTTTCACTTCTCAAAGAGCTGTTACCTTATATTGTAGATGTATCTTATGCCTCTTCAATCCTAATATGGTGAGACCAAAACATCAAAATAATTTAGCAAAGACATTTCAGTAGAGCCATCATAGCCGAAAATTATAAATTATAGGTCCAGCTGGGAAGCAGCGAGTAGCCCTTGATTTCTCCATAGCAACCCTAACGGCTCTAAAGTAGGCAGACCATGATTAGAGCTAGTGAACAGTGTTCTTTTGAAAAAAAAAAGTTATGAAAGAATGAAAAATATACTGTGGTCATGCTTGCATATCTTTAGACAGTGCAAATTACAAGGAAACAGAAAATTTCATTTTGAAAGGATATTCTGTATGATATAAAATGAGTGAGGCAAATAGCCCCTATTTACATGGCTTAAAGATTGTTTCTGAGTTAACCACTTAAGGGTATCTTCAATTTTTTTTCTTTAATCTATTTAATATTAGAGTTTGCTATGCTCATGTTCTTTTTCCCTCTTTGTACTTTTCCCCTACTGTGGTTTTCGGTTTAATTTGTTAGATTGCATATTTCCTTAAATTTCTTTACAAAAAAAGAATAATATATAAGACAAAACAGAAAGAGGAAATCTGCTTTTTTTTTTTTTTTTTTTTTTTTTTTTTTTTTTTTTTTTTTTTTTTTTTTTTTTTTTTTTTTTTTTTTTTTTTTTTTTTTTTTTTTTTTTTTCTGTCTTTTTGAGACAAGGTCTCGCTATGCAGTTGAGGCTGGCCTTGAGCTCACTTTTGTAGCCCAGGCTGGTCTCGAACTTGCACCAATCCTCCTGCCTCAGCCTCCCGAGTGCTGGGATTACAGGCGTGTGCCACCATGCCCAGCGAAATCTGCTTCTTATAGCAGATTATGTATATATAGTTATGTTGTATACTAATGGAAATTATGCAAATTTGGAGCAATTTAATAATTGAGATAGTAATTCAACTTTAATAAATAAGTTTAATGTCTATAAATAACTTAATTAAAATATTAAAGAAAAACATAATGTTAAATGTACAAGTCAAGTTGATTGCAAATATTTGAGAATGCCATAGAGCTTTCCTATTGCATTTTAATGGGAAATAGCTGGTATCTTTTGGTATTTTAGAGTTTTCACAAAAACACAATGTGGAGATATTTTACTGATATTAATCACTCCCATAAATATATATTGGGCATATACTACACACTGGACACTGTTCTTTATGCTAGATCTCAGCTGCACAAGTGTAACAGTTCAGCTTAATTGTACCAACTTGGCAGGCTTGAGAGCCCCTTTGTCTTGGTGGTTTACTGAGACACGTTTTGGGGTATTCTGTGTAGTACCTGGCTCTTCACTTGGGTGCTGCTCTTACACCCTGCTGTTTGGACAGCAGTTGATTGCAAAGATTTATTTGAGAATGTAATTTATTTGAGATAGTAATTCAACTTCAATACAGAATCTTCATTTCTATAAATAACTCAATTAAAATAGTGAGGGAGAACATAATTTTAAAGGTGCAAATCCATGCGATTTCAAACATTAGTTTGAGAATGCCGCATAGCTTTCCTATTTCCTTTTAAGTGGAAATAGCTGACGCAAGAGCCTTTGTTCTGCCATGACCATGCACCAAAGTGTTTCTCCTCAGGCAAAAGCTGACCGTGGACTGAATCTGCCCGGATGGGAGGCCAAATTCACCCCCATAAGTGAAGTGTTTATACAGAATATTGCATCTTACTGATGGTAAAATAAAAAAAGAAGAAGATGATGTTAACAACACATGCTTTCATGAAGAACTGATTTTCTAGAGGGGAAACAGATGACAAAGTCTAGGAAAATGAATAATTACATAACAAGCCAGTAAGTAAGTCATAAGTTCTCAAGAAGAAAAGAAAATCATGGAAAGAAGCTCAGAAGGCTTCATGCACTATTCTCTGAGAAGTAACTGTGAGCACAGCTGAAAACAACTGACAGAGGTCAACTGACAGCAGACAGACCGGAGCAGCCACAGGTGAGAATGTGTTTGTCACATTCAAGATACTGCTGAGGAGGCCCGTGCAGCAGGTGCCCCAGTTACAGTGGTAGCAGTCTTACTCCCCAGGTTCACATTTAGTCCTCCAGAATATATACACCCGTTAGCCCCCAAATGATGGTTTTCCACCTTGTTCTTAACAAAAACAAAGTCCTTCGAGCGGTCCTCAGCACAGTTCCCAATCTACTCTTCTTTCTACTTATTCTTGCCTTAACCTCATACCATGTGGTCTCTTATTCATCCATTCTAGGTCCATTGTAATGTGCTCTATGCTACACCACTGGAAAACTGAGCTAAGCATTGTCAAAAGAACTAATGGCTAGCTATCCTACGCTACATATCTTTGGAAGACCATTTGGATGCTGAGGTAGTAAGAGACTCTAGAAGATTAGGAATGGTCATTGTTATTTTGCTATTATTGTTACAGTCATGGTAGTCATGATATGAACTGGTCGTTATAAAATATCTCCTAAGCAATAATATAGTGGTGGTACTAGTGAGAATAATTTAAAAACAAAACTTTAAAATATATTGTATTGTTAAAGTAAAATAACTACTATTACTCTACATTTATAAATTTAATGTATTTATAAAAGTTGGATTTATTCCTTCCAATCAACATATAGGCAAGTTCCAATACTTTTCCTTGATATTAGCCACATGCAGTTGTCCTTGCCTTTCCTAAGAATGTCATCTTTCCCATTCACTCACATTGTGCTGGCCCATCTCTCTAATATCTACTTATTCCGTAGGGTCAATTGACATCAATTTCTCCTGGGAAGACACTGAACTTTGAGAGTTCATCACAGACTATTAAAATTAATCTCTTTTAACTTCACACTGAGAAGTAAGAAAATTATTACTCTAGGGCCACAGTATCCCAAATTCTTAGAGTTGGTTTGCCAAATTTGATTTTATTGAGTGGATAATGTCTATCTTTAATAGTTTAGAGTAATAATCATTAATGATTAAGTCAGATTCCTTATTATTTTCAAAAAAGAAGCACACTTTAAATAAGAGTTCTGTGAGAAAAATTGTTATTGTCCACTTGCAGGAATTTCAGTAAAAGTATGTTGTTTTGCATTGCTATAAGCACCTCAATTGCCAAAGAATGATTTGAGAAGTGTATTTATTCAACAACTCTAAATTGTTGTGGGCTGAAATAAGTAACACTAGAAGAATGCAGATATTTAGATCTTAGCATCTGAAAATGAATTAGCAATAATGTACAACAGATATATTTGTATATTACATCAGTTCTTAAAAAGCTTGAAATAATCTAATTTCAACCTTTGTGATAGGCTGTGGAAACCACACAGGAAATGGAGCTTTCTATTAAAACAATGGAATTTCTAAATCTGTATAGCTCTGTGTGTGTGTGTGTGTGTGTGTGTGTGTGTGCATGAAAAGAAAGTATAGGAGTCTAAAAAGAATACTAAAAAATAATTTAGCTGCATCTGGAACGGGATACATCAGACATCTGTAAGAGTAGATTTCAGTCCACCATGAAGATGTTCATTAGTATGTGTTTTTTCTGTCTTAGAGAAATGTTTGGGTTGAACAAATTGAAATCTCTATTATATCCTATAAGAAATACCCCTCAGGACTGTGGATTGCACTTTACACTGACCTTGTAATCATTGAACACCTGCCAATTTTTTTCATTTGCTGTCTCTGGCTCTCTCAAGTAAGGAAGTAATTATGAGTATCTCCAATAAGCTAATGCATTTATTTAATGAACATGTGGAAATCTACCAAGGGACTATCTTAAAGTTCTTTCACATGCTACTAACTTGCTCTCAATTAGAGAACATCACCAGGATAATGCTGTACTTCAGGGATATGCATAATGATGATTCAATATCCCCTTTGCAGGAGAGCTCTTTACATAAAAGGCACGGCACTTCAAGTGAGACTCACTTGTTTCCGACCCCAGCTTTCCTATTTACAAGCCAGATGACTTTCTGCAAATTATTTAAACTTGTGCCTCAATGGATTATCAGTGAATTAAATAAACAGTTCTTTTTTTTAATTTTCTAGGAAGCCTTAGAAATCATTCCTCTAGAATGGTGAGAATCAGGACGAACACATAGTAAACACCCAATAGTCCACCAGTAGAAGGAATAGCAATCATTACAGTGATAATTCAGTGGTAAAGTTGTGTCACCTTAACTGTAACACTCTGTTGAATTATTGGTTAACAGTGCATATCACACTAGAATCGAAGGAAACCAAGCCCAAAAACACTGACAGGCAGCCTCAGAAAGAAGCGCAAGTTAAACTGTATTAAAATGACTAATGAGAATTAGAAATGGAATAAAAAAAAAGTAAAAATAGCCCTCTGGAGTCTAAGATTCCATTCAATTAATCAGCTAATGATCATTGACATCATGTATGTAACCTCAATTAAATTGTTGAGCATAGAAGAAAAGAATAAAATTTAGATGTGCAATTATGCTAATTTTTGAAAATTAAGAATGTGTTAATGTATATAGAAAATTACTTGCTATCTTACTAGGATAAAATTACTTGATATTTCTTTAAAAGCTCATATATCAAACAAAATGGATATAAATTGAAATAATGTTACATAAATCCTTTTCCAATTTTAACATTACCATTTGGAAAATACAGGTATGGTATGAAAGGGACTCTAAGTTTTACTAGACTGGAGCAGTGAGATATAGCTTTAAAACATGCTATTCTGTTCAACAGATCAAAGACGGTTTGCTGCTAATCTAGTTGTCATAATCTTCATTCATTTTTGTATATTACATATTGATTTTTAAAAATGGCATTCTTTGTACTTTTTCAGTGGTTAATGACCCACAGCAAATTAAATATCCCCCAAGTGCTGTGTTTGCAGAAGAAGTCTTGTGCTAACACTGGAAAGTGACAACCTCCCTTCTCCTTGCCCTGAGATCATGCAAAACGCAGCATACCAACTTCTTTCTTAAAACACGTGAACCGGCACGGGCAGAGCCTATGGTGAATGAGATTAACTCAAGCGCTTTGTACTACGACGGTGTAGCCTGTCACAAAACTTGAAGAAATATGAGTTTTTGTTCCCAGGGGCTAACCAAGTGATGGAACTGGAATGTGCCTTTCAGAATGTCATTATAATGCCCACAGAAGTAGTCATGAAATTACTGAACCTGCAAATTTTAATTGAGAGTTTGTTGATCTTTCCAGATTGTTAAACTAGCACAATAATTGGTACCTAGAAGCATGCAGGGAAGTACCTTAATGCAGAGTTAAGAAAAAGGTTAATTGCAAGAATTTTATAGTCACTTTGGACAAGACATAAGCTGTTCATATATGAACAAATTTAACCAGGAATATAATAGCTAATTGCAAGACTCTATAATGAGCATCATCAAATCTTGCTCATAAATGAAAGGAAAATTATAGCCTAATATGCTAACCACATAAAAAGAGCTCTGGTTATTCTAGAGCGTTTTGTAAGGCATATTTTTGTGTGTCATTTCTGTATGGTGGAAGATGTTACAGATAAATTACAACAAAGAAACAGTGCAAACAGTTCCATGCTGTCACTCAAATTCCATCTGCAAAAGACTACATTTATGCAAACTAAATATCAGTTTTGTTTTCACTAGAAGACACTAACAGTATAGTTTCTCTGAGAAAAGAAAATCCCATTCTCTGCTTATCTAATTTGCAAAGCAGAAATTTCCCTGAACAGTGGCTCTGAAGCTCCTTTGGGCTACTGTTGAAATGGTAATGTCTGAAAATTTCACATTCTTTAACTAGCAGTACACTGTGATGTAGCAAGAAAAGGTGATTTTTAAAGTCAGTATATCTAGTTTTCTTTAATTTTTATGTTTTTTAATTTTATTTATTTATTTATTTATCAATAGGGGTCTACTGTGTAGTTTGGACTGGTCTGGAACTCACAGGATGGCCTTGAACTTGCAACATTCTTCCTGACTTAGCTTCCCAAATGCTGGGATTACAGGTTTGTGCCACCACTCTGGGTTGTTGTTATCTGTATTCTTCCTATATGAACTATCTAATCAAGGTTCTTCATCTCATACATCTTCTTGTACGAATAATTCGAGTACCAAGTTCACTGTTGTTTCGAGCATTAATTGGTATGCACATGAGTTAAGCATTGAACCATGCTACTTGCCAGCACTCAAATATAGCTACTACTGTTTCCATTTATCTTTGTGCATGATATCTATATTTTTAGTGGCATACTTATTTGAAAGAAATGGAAACTCATATTTAATGATAAGAACAGACCTATCTTGAAAACGACAAATGTTACTGTATTCTTCCTCTGACATGCACTTTTACCCTGTAGGACAAAGAAGCTACAGACATTCATGGAATGTGTGAATTCAGTCCATTGGTGTCTGGCATGGTCAGGTGGCCAAAAGTGCTTCCCTAGCAATGCGCCATGTCAAGTAAACCCACAAAGACCACACTGGTAACAAACTGACTGAGTTAGTGTACTTTCATGAGACTAGGCATGGTGGTGCACCTGTAATCCAAGCTCTTGTGAGGCTGTAAACAGTCAGATCGCTATTAGTCCGACCTAGTAGTGATACCCTAAGCACCCTGTAGACCCTTGCCTAAAATACAAAAAAATTAATAATTAAAAAAATAAGAAAACATATACTTTCATAGATTTTGTTAGTAAGACAACAAGTGGGCTTGGACAGTTTATTATTCGCACAGGCAGGAGGCTCCAGAGAAATATAATGGCAGGTCTCTATGTCCCTTGTCCCACAACATAACACCAAACAAAGAGGGTAAACAGATGACACTTGGCATATGGACATGTGAACAAAAGATTGGTCCTGCTGGCCTCGTCAGTCGCCACAGGATTACAGACCAAAGAAAGCAAGGTCACTCACCAGTCAAGGAACTAAACCTAAATAGCATCCAGTCAGTAGGACAGGCACAGAGATATACCAGCTGATGTAGTCCAAGAGGAGAGAGGCACCAAAGTCTGTGCTAGGTAGGAAACTGGAGAGATGGTGGAGAATAGTGCTGATAGTAATTTCTGACTGGCCCGCTTAGCTGTCCTTATTCAGAAAGAATCCAAGGACATTTTCCAAAAACGGAACCAGATTGAATAAAAGCTTTGCCTCCATAAACCAGACAGAATTGTGGAAGGTCTGCTACCCAGTGCATCAATTTTCCTGGAGGATTATTATCTTGAAAAATTTGAGTGTAATGCATGTACAGAAATCCTAACATAATAATAGAGATTATCTACACTAAGATTATATTGTATACAATTTTGATCTTCTAAGTCCCATAAGCAAGAGAAAAAAATTTGCATTTTTGTAGTTAAAAAACATTAGCACTTTCTCCAATAGTAAAATCCCAGTCATATTCCTCTTCATGTAAAAAAAAAACAAAAAAGAAAGAAACCACTACTTCTTAAAATATGCATATTTCTGGCCTAGTCTATTAGTAAAACAGAATGAAATAGCATGAACTAATGTTTAAAACAAGTAAAATCTTTGCAATTCATGATAGTGTGTGTGTAAATATGCCCACTAGAAAACAACATGCAATCGATAAAAATACTCAGTCTCATTAAGAAAGCACACAGCAGATTCAAATCTGTAATTACTTCACTGAATAGACACTCTTTGTTTAGATGTCTTAACGGATACATTCTATATTGATCCTCCAGGGCCCAAACTAAAAACTTTATTTATTTTTCTTGTCTTTTCTTTTTTTTTTTTTTTTTTTTTTTTTTTTTTTTTTTTTTTTTTTTTTTTTTTTTTTTTTTTTTTTTTTTTGGTAATGAGAAGAACATATTTATTGAGAGAAAGAAAGCTCCTGTCTGAGAAAACAACAGGAGAGGGGGGGGTCCCGAATGGATGTCCCCCAAAACTAAAAGCTTTAGATTACATTGAAAACAAACTCCACAACCATGGACCTATATTTAACTTTAGTGAGTCAAGTCTTGGAATCTTTACATCATTTCTAAGTTATTTTGAATGATTATTGTTTTTGCCATTTGTCTGAATAGACATCAGAATTCCTTTGTATTCCAACTGCGTGTGTGCGTGTGTGTGTGTGTGTGTGTGTCTGCATGCATGTTTGTCTTATCATATTCTTTACGTCACAGAATGTAGCTATCATGAACATTTCCTCTTCCCTTTCTTTCAAAATACGTTTCCCAGTGTACCTTGGGGTTAGCTAGTCTAATCCTTTCAGAATCTTTTGGAATTCTTGAATTCCTACAGGAGCAGAAATAAACTCTGCGCTCTGCCTCTGTCTTTGGGGTCCATATATATAAAATTGATCCCAATAAAGTGGAGTGGACTGGAGAAGCCAGTCATCAGGAGGAATCTGAACCACCTGCCCTCAAGTTAGAAGGAGGAAAGGCCATCAACCTGGAGGGCTGGCTGAGGGGAGCGCACTTTCAGGGCACCGCCTACTGCAGTAGGAACCTAACTGGGCTCAGCTATGACCAGGGCAGTGGATATGCCCTGGGTGAGGTACACACCGGTAACTGCTAAGACCAAGAGCTCCAACATCATGAGCCACATTGTCAAATATTTTTTTAGGAGTCATACTTGTTAGAAGCATCACTTAAAGTCGATATTTCAAAGTCATCTCCTTAAAAATAGTAACAAGGAAAGAAGTCTTGTATTTTGCAGCACACTTTGCCCTACATATTTTTCTCACAATAACTTTATCATCATGTCAGTTATGAAGCCAGGGTGCTAAGGCACTTGCCCAAAGCCTCGTGTAAAGCAAACAAAGATTTATATCCAAAGCCTCTGATTTGAAATGCCAGTGTTTTCAGTCACATCCTTTCTGTATAGTAGGAATATGAAATACTCATTAAGTAGTGGTTACTCAGGAAAATAGTCACCGCATAGACTTGGAATGATAGGAAAGGGGAAGGCAAAGATAAATGCTACTGAGCACAATGCCCTATTCAGCCGGAGGAGAATGCTTTCGCATCACACAACTACAGTCACAACAAAAACTAATGTAACTATTTGCCTTCCTGAACTTACGGCAAACAATCAGATGCAGCCTATGAAAGAATGGTTTGGAGAAAAAAGGTGTCCAAGAAATTCTACAAGAACTTCCTAGTTGTATGGGTTTCAAGTTGTCTCAATTGAGAAATAATCATTAGGAATAGAACTTGAAATAGGAAAAAACTGAAGAGAAATATAGCTATTAAACCCTAATGCGACAGAGGCTTATGTTGTAAGGATTGGTATTGAGCCTTTGAAAGAAACAAAAAATACTCTTCTGAAACCAGAAGAGCAGCAGGAATCATTCTATTACAGATTTACCAATGAGCTGGATCTTCGGATCTGCTCATATGAACACGTTCCTAGCAAGGCTCTGGCCTGGTTTCACATCCATAATATTTAATTTGCTGGTTTTGAAACATGCTCTAATTATTTGAACTTTAAGTACCAACACCTGGAGGTTCATTTCCAGATGTGACTCATCTAGTCTAGACCACAATGGAGGAGATGCAGGTGCTGAGTTTTAGTGACAAAAGGCAAGGACCACAAAGCAAGCTGGGGATTCAAACCAAAAAAAAAAAAAAAAAAAGAGAGAGAGAGACATTAACTGAAGCTGCTCCAGACTGAAGCCTTCATCAGTATACAACAGTGTTAGTTACTTTCTCCAAGATAGGACAACCAACATCCAGCATTTAAAAATGGACACTTTTAAGTTGGCTCACATTTTCAGGAGACTCAGGCCATGATTAGGCAGAAATGGAATGGGAGAGTTGGGGAAGCAATGATGCTCAGTTCGTGGCTCCCAGGAAGCACAGCAGGGCAAAAGCCAGAGATGAAAAGGTCTGGGACCAGGCCTGGTGCCAGACATGGGCTTCCAGTAGCCACCAAGGCACAAGCAGATCCCCAGGTAGTAGCCAAGCCATCCGGTCGGTGGGATGAAGCTGGATCCCCGCATGTGAGGAGCAGTGGAGCAGTGAAGTCACCCTACATGCATGGAAGGGGATCTTGGTGACCACCTTTTGTAATCAGTTCTTTAAGGGTTAGCTCATTTCAACTAGTTCCCCTGCAGCATGGAAAACATATTTTAAAGTCATCCAGACACTCTGGAATCAAAGTATGAATTATGATTTCTAATTCCTCCACTCAAGAATTATGCCATATTGTATTGTAACTTCCTGAGCCTCACCTTCTGAAGCTCTATCCTGGGGGTGAACACAGAGCTGACAGAAGGTTGCTGTGGGGATGGCGAATGTGCAAAGTCTTACATCAACACTTACTATGCTGAACTTCCTGTTCCAGCCCAGACCCAAACCGCACCGCTGGGAGCTGAGCCTGCGCGCCTGCCGCGGGTAAGCTCCCTGCACCCCTCTGCCCCACCTCTGCGTTCCTGCGACTAACTTCCTGTTCCAGCCCAGACCCAAACCGCACCGCTGGGAGGTGAGCCCGCGGGCCAGCTGGGTCAGGATCCTTGGCCTGCCTTCCCCTCTCCCGCTGCCCCCATCCCCCCCCC
>PVJA010007882.1:21256-66934 GCA_004027025.1 Myocastor coypus | reverse complement strand
ATTTGACTGTGTATGTATCTGCTTCCTCTTAGTCCAAAGAGAAGTATATTCTTTTCCTTTTTTTTTTCTAAGCAACATCAATAGAGAGGTAGGTCATGCCCACACACTGTACTCTGTAGAACGATTGTGAGGACAATATGCAATATGTCAACTTTCAAAAAAAAAAAGAAAGGGGAAAAGAAAACAAAAAAAAGTAATGTTGATTTAAAAGGGTTAATGTTTAATTGTTTGATCAATCTTATATACCTATATGTATTAATCTAAACTGATCTGATGATGAAAATATGTAATATAACCATTGTTAAATTTAAACAATAAAAATATTAAATTTAAAAAAATTATCACAAACATTTAAATTGAAAATGAAACTTGTAGAAGAAATGAATCATAAGATATCTCCAAGTGATTGGTTTAAATCCTTAAATCAATGATCCTTCAATCAATATTGCTTAAATAATTATTTCTCCTTCAGAAGATGTGATAAGCTGGTGATTATTATACGTGCATGTGCACATTTTCTGCTTTTATTTATTCTTGTATTTTTGCTTTTATTTTGTATTTTAGGACAAGGTCCCCAGGGTCTTACTATGTAGATCAGACTAATAGTGATTCTCCTGTATACAGCTTTCCATGTGCTGGGATTACAGGCATACACCACCATCCCTGGTCTCCATGTTTCAGTGCCCCAGCCAGGACTTCTTGTTTTTATAAGGGAAACAAAAAGAGAGAATAAGATAATTACTTTTTCTTTAAAGAAAAAAAAATGAAAAATGTTTATAATGATGAAATAGAAGATAGTCTGAAACTCTAAAACTGCAATTGACTGTTAAATAGAATCATGAAAATTTTAGTTTAATGAGGTTATAGACTAACAGTGCTTTAATTTCTTCTAAATTCCATTAAAATACCAATGACAATTTCTGTATAATAATTTTAAACCTGCAAGCCAAATTACTACTATAATGATGTTATACTTAAAAGAAGATACATTCAAAGGTAGACACACACTTATTTCCAATTGCAACTACAAACAAATAAAGCCCTTTACCTCCAGTAGACTATACTGCTAATTTGATACATACCCCAATACTTACAATTTCTCTACATACCATAATTGCTTTAAGAAATTAATTTCATGAATTCCAATTGTTTCAATCAACTATTAAAAGCAACAAAGCATTTGATGTTTCACTCTATCTGCAAGCCATCACGATCACATGGTGCCATGCCAAAGGATGTACCATTTCTACATCAGAAACAATGAGCAGTCTGTGACAATAAAAATTATAATCAGATATTGCTATTATTGTTCAATAATCAGTGTTGAGCTCCAACACTGATCATACAAGGCAAAGAATGTTAGGTAAACAAGCAGTGCATTAAATTAAAGGGGAAGAAAATGACAGATTTAGTAAATTAAATATTTCATTTATCTTTGCTCTGATTAGAGACACCTTTAGTATACTAGACGCTAGCCAAACCATGCCTTTTCTCAAGAGAGAGACATTATCTCTTCTGAGGGATAACACTAAGTTTTCTCTGAAAGATGATCTAACACAAAAAAATCACCACAAAATCTCAGGAAAGATGAAAAATATGACACCACAGAGAATTAACTGTTTCTATACCACTCTGTACCTATTATGGTTTGTGTTTGGATGCCCCTCGATGGGGAGATGGGCCATGTAGGGCTTAGGAAAGCTTAGGCGGCTGCAGGGACTGTGGTTCGATCCAAGGCACCACATGCTGCACCAGCCATGCCCTCAGGGCAGGCTGAGCTGGCCTTAAAAATAAATAAACAAACAAAAGTTCTGAAACAGGAAAAAATAAAATTAAATTAAAAAAAACCTGGGCCTCTTGTGTACATGCCCTAACCTCAGCAAGCAGAGTTACAGTGTTTACAGCTCAACTAGGCAAGGGCCCATGGTCTTTATTTTGTACATATCCTGAGCCTGTGCAAAAGAAGAGGACAGAGATAGTGTGCTTGCCACTCCTGTCTTAGTGGTGGTAGCCGGCATACAACATAAGGAAGCAAAAGAAGCTTGTTTTCCCCCTTTTGCTCTCCTCGCTTTTGCTGCCTTCTGTCTCCTTGAAGTGCTGCCCATACACCAGCCACCCTGCCTTGGAGCCAGCTGATTATGGACTGAGTCCTCTACAAACTCTGAGCCAAATAAACCTTTCTTTCTTTCCTTCATTTTGAGTGTCTGGTGCTTTGCCTCTGCATCAAGAGAAAAGTAACAAAGACAGCACTTGTGCTGTGTTCTCCTATGTTTCCTGTTCTCTAGCACAGAAGGAGACTACTCTTAGCAATGTTAGACCTCCGAGCCCCACCTGGTGAAGAACCACAGAAACAAAGAAATTGGATGAGACCAAAAATGTTCCCTTTCTCAGATATACGTAGTGGTGCTGAAGTCAGGGTAGTTTCAGAGTATCCACAAATGCACATTTAAGAAAGAAAGAAAAAAATCAGCAACGTAAAGCAGCACCGATACCTAAGAAGAATTGTTATTGATCGTCTGCAAGAAAATATTGTTTGAAACAAACTCTTTTTGTCTCTGCAGTACACATCTGTGTTGGACTGTTATACTCAGCTGAACTTCACTAGTGTGCCGCTAGGTGTCGGAAGTTCCCTTGAGGGTTGTTACCAGCAGCATAAGAGGCCGTCAGGGAAGTAAAGCTGCTGGCTCTGATGGGCTTCGTTATGCCAGATTTCCTGATGAACTTGTTGGTTCTTGTCAGAGGAGTGCTCAGGATCTCTCTGTCACTAAGGATGGTCACCATTCTCTTTTGGGGAGTTGCTGGTCTTAAGCATTGCTTCCTGGCTCTGGAGGAGAAGATGGTGCACTGCCCAGTCTTCTGGAGAAGCTTATTGTGTTAGCTTTCTGATTGGACTCAGCTTTCCTCATTGTTAGAGGAGCTCAAGACCTCACTGTCACTGCGAGTGGCTGCGGTACCTTCGAAGGAACTCTGGTTCTTACCTTGAGCATTTCTTCCTGGCTCCAGTTTGGATCCCTCGACTGGCTAGCATAGATCCTTCCTGCTTTTTAGCTGCCACCACTGACCTTTGGGCCTTCCCAGTGCCCATCTGTGAAGCGGGACTGCAGGAGACATTGTTGTGGACTCTAGGCCTCCAGTTGAACTTGTGAGAGGTAATGGTATGGGCTGTAGGTCTTCTGCTGGAGTCATGCAGGACATTATTGTGGAGTCCAGGCCCACAGCTGGGTTCTTTGGTCTTTAGTGTATGGATAGGTTTCCTGTGTCAATTGTATATGATTATTTGAGAGATTAGTTATGAAATTATCTTATAAAGTATGTGTCCTACTTTGTAAAATCCTCAAGCTGTGACAACACCTGTTATCTGCTAAGGCAAAGTGAAGAGCCATGGATGTAAAGTATTGGATTAACCATTGTGAGCACCTTTAAATTGGCGGCCAAGAAAATATATAAGATAGAATGAAAAGATATGTAAGATCCAGACTGGATCTTCCAAGTACTGTGCTCAGAGAGAGGTAGGAAAGAATGGTGGTTTGAAACAAAGTAAATCCCCATTACTTGCTCTAATCGAGGATCTGCCTATCACTGAACTACTTTGTCTTAATGTCCTTATGTAAAGCAGCAATGATAATAGTAACTGTTTCAGTAGAATTTCAGGGAGCTAAAATGGACTAATAGATGCAATGTGCTCAGAACCATAGCTGCACTGAGTAAATGCTTAGGCATATCTCCCATCATCCAGCTCACCAAAGCCTTGGCTTGAGAATTGTTTGAGGATAAGAGCTACTTTAAATAAATATAAATAAATAAGTAATCTCAGGACTTAGTGCTGGCAACTGCAGTGTTTCCTATCTCTACCTTGAGCAAGAAAACATGACATTTTGCCTAGGCTTGTGGAGCTCAGCAAACGAAATGAAAATAGAATAAGAAATATCTTGAAAGGCCAAAGAATTAAACTATAATTCAAATATAACTATCCTGAACTTTTTAAAAATGTATTTGTAACAGGGTCTATAGAGGCCTCACTACGCAGATCAGACTTACAGTGATCCTCCTGATTTCAGCCTCCCAAGTGTTGGGATTAAAAGTGTGTGCCACCATGCCCAGTCTCAGTCGCATCCTAGATGCCCTGGAGGCAGGGCCCGCATGCCAGGATCAGACCTTGGTCATGCATCTGCCTGAGCAAGTGCTTCAGTCCACTGAGCTATCTGGCTGGCCCTATGCTGAGAAATTTTCTTTGCAGATTTAAGTGCACAGTTGCGGAAAGGAGGAGCAAATGATATTTAAATCTATTTGAAAATCCCAACCAGAACCATGGCTTAATTTTGTGAGAATAAAAACGCTGATTTTTCTCAAAAAAAAAAAAAAAAAAACCTCATACACAAAGAAATGACAGTCATCATAATTTGGAGATTGCTTCTCCAAAAATAGAATATATTCAAATATGTACATATGAAGTTAGGGAAGAAATACATATTGAGCAAATTCATAGCCAAAAGACAAAATAAAAGAGAACTATGTGAGGGGCCTGGCAGGATGGCTCAGTGGTCTAAAGCGCCTGCTTAGGAAGGCTTGGGTGGCTGCAGGAACCACAGTTTGATCCCCAGCACCACATGCTGTGCCAGCCCTGCCCTCAGTGCAGGCTGAGCTGGCCATAAAAATAAATACATAAACAAACAAAAGTTCTGAAACAAGAAATAAATAAATAAATAAAATAAAAATTTCTTAAAAAAAAAAGAACTATGTGAAAATTAAAAAGATGAACATGTAAGTGGGCAGGGGAAAAAAGAAGCAAATCACTTCAGGGGTCCAAACTTAAACCTCTTGTAACTATGTATGAAATATGTTTAAGAACAAAGCATATATGTATATATATATATATATATATATATATATATATATACATATAATTATATATATACAATTACCTACATATATATTATATATGCATATATATGTGTGTGTGTGTGTTTCCTCTTAAAGAAATATTATATAGGTATCAGATTCTTGCATTTATGAATGGATGGATAAATAAAAGTTATAATTTTAAAAATGCATTTGCTATTCAACAAACACTGTTCTAAATACTAAGAAATGACCTCAAATACTAAAATATGAATTATTATTTATTACACTAGAAACAATCTATTGTCTTAATTTCAAAAATTAGTAAAGAAATGCTTTTTTGTGGATGCAATTATAAGGGTTGAAGTTAAAAGTAAAGAAATTTAAACTAAACATGTGTTAAGATATAAATCAATGGAGATGGAAGCAAATTCAGAACATCAATATATAATGAATGATCATACTAATATTGAGAAAGTATTATAAAAGAACATGAAAACTATTGTGTAAATCAGTGAAGCTATTTTGAAGTTTGACATTCACGGAGAAAATTTCTGCTACCTGTTGTCTTTAGAGATGATGTTAAAAAATACGGAAAATATAAACCTGAAGTATGAGAAGATACATATCAACCTAGCAAAGATAAGAAAGTGAACAAAAACATTAATATAAACTAGAATTTAGAGCCAGGCGTGGTGGCTCACGCCTGCAGTCCCAGCACTTGGGAGGCTGAGGCAGGAGGATCAGTGCTAGTTTGAGACCAGCCTGGGCTACAAAAGTGAGCTAAAGGCCAGCCTGAACTGCATAGCAAGACCCTGTCTCAAAAAGACAAAAAAAAAAAAAAAAAACCCTACAATTTAAGTGGAAGATATGTTACATCAGAATGCAATTCAAATAAAAATGTTCTGATGAGAAAACTCAATAACTTGAATAGCAGACTCAAAATGTAGTAATAAAAGAAACAAACTAAAAAATTATGATTTTTATTTATCATCTGTAAAGGTTAAACATGATAAAGACACAACTTTAGTAAAAATATGGTTTAATAAGTATGCTAATTCATCACATGTGGGAATTTAAGTTTCTACAATATTTCAGAAAGGAAATGTATAAATGTGTTCAAACTGAAACTAATATGTTTGTTATTCTAACCAGTAACTCTGCATGTGAAAATTTACCTTTAAAATTATCCATTCCTTTGCCAAGAATAAACATTAATCAAAGAGTTATTTATAAAAGCAAACAGAGATACTTAATTAAAAATAAAAGTTTTAAAATTTTACATAACCATTTTATGTTACATAAATATTAATGCATATGTGAACACATTAATTTGTCACAGGATAAGGAAACCTATAAAATAATATGTATAAACTCATCTGTAAATGTGTCTAAATGATGAATGAAAAACCAAAAATACCCAAAACAGAAGACTTCATTGTAAGGAATAGATTTCATATTTATGGCATATAGATGTGAAATTTGAATAACAATTTATCAAAGAAATAGAAGATCATTTTAGGTAGAAAGAATTTTAAATGCCCACGTTTTAGCAGAAAAATTCATATTAACAGATTTAATTCATGCATAGTAAGAAAGATGAAATGAATCAACTACAATAAAAACTGAAAAGTGTGGCAAAAATGAGCATTTTTAAAGTTCTACACTCAGAAAACTAATGGTTAAAGAAAAGTATTCTAAAATATCAGAATTGGATGTACATGTACATAAATAGATGATAGATAGATAGATAGATAGATAGATAGATAGATAGATAGATACTACAGTAAGGAGGAATTAACTACTTCTTGAAATTTTTCCAAACTGGTTTGCAGAAAAGGCAATATTTTATCTAACATTCTAACGCATAAATACAAATTTCCAAAGCAAATAAAAGTACGATATCAATTTAGACAATGGATGCTAAACATGTAAGGACACATAGACCTGTGAAAGCATATTCAAGGCATGATCAAACAATAAAATGAAGATTTTCATTAAAAATGTTACAGCAAAAGACACATAAAAACAGTTCCTTCAAAATACTCCGGCTTCCTACATTACTGCCTCATTATTCTCGCCTTTTTCAGAAGCAGTCCTAGAAGTCCCTTATTATAAGCTTCTTTATACACTGTGATCACAAATACAAGCTTGTGCAGCCTGTCATCCAATGGCAAGGCAGGCTCATAAAGATATTCTGGTGAACCCTCATCTCCTGCACACATTGAGTCTGGTACCTGGCAACTACAGGCTCTTGCAAAAGGGCAACATGATCATGAGGGTAAACATTGTGAATCTATTTAGGATATTGAGAAAGCTAGGACTAAACACACTAACACAAGAGAAATTTTAGGGCTGCTTCTAAAAAGGTGGCAAGAGGGCCAGCCAAATAGCTCAGTAGATTAAAGCAGCTGCAAGTAGATGCAGGGTCCCAGGAGCTCGATCCTGGCCTGCCATGCTGTCCCATACCCAGGGCGTGCTGAAACAGCAATTGAGATTTGGCATGGTGGCACACACTTGTAATCTCAGCTTCTGAGAAGCTGTAAACACTACGTGTCTGAGCTAGTAGTGAGACCCTGAACATCCTATAGACCCTCCGCCCCCCCCAAAAATGAAATTCCAAAATGTGGCAGGAGCAATGAAATATGTGTACTTAAAGCAAGGAGGTACAGTTTGAAAGATATTAGTGATAATGTACGATTTTTTTAAAAAAGAGAAACTCATTTGACCCAGCAACCAGGCATGACCCATGAGTGAGACTACCTTGGGCCTGCCCCAAACTCATTCAAGCCAGCAACAAAGCCTCACATGTGAGTGGAACTTCATCCATCAGACAAGTCCAGTGTGGAAAACTGCCACAGAACTCCTTGTAGACAGACTAGAGACAAGACCCATCCAGCTGATCCAAGAGCAGAACATCTTACCAGAGTGGCACAGCAGGTTCACCTCCAAGGGCTGCAGCAAGTACAAGTGGATCTCAGCAGCCAGACCCAAGCCACACCAATCTGGATGACTTTGAACATGGTAGATCCAGATCTGGTGCTAAGGCAAGAACTCTACCAAAGCTCTACACCAAAAGTCAGAAGTCAGGGCTATACAAAATGACAAAGAGAAGGAACAAATGTACTCAAAGGCCCTGAGCCCACCCAGAACAAATACAGGAGAATAAATTGGAAATCACACACATGGAATATCTGAAATAATAGCATCTGAAGTAAAGAAACAACTGCAGAAAGATATAGAGGAAATCAGATCAGAAATAATTTCTGAAGTAAAAAAAAATAATATCTATAGCAAAAGAAGTGTATTTAGCACTTCTGAAGAAGACTGATTAAAAAAAAAAAGGAGAATAGAAAAATGATGGAATCCTTGAATGAGCAATGTAGGAAAGTAATAGAATGTATGAAGTAGATTCAAAGTGCTATACAGGTATTTAAAACATCAATCACAAGCAGGCAACACAGTTTCAATTACAGTGAAACTAGATTTTCATACCTCAAACATACCATTGCAGCCAGTGAAGAGGTAAGAAAATATCTCTTAATAACAACTAGGATGAAAGAAAAAAGTAATTCAACATCTGCAAGATGCTGCAAAGATGAAGAATGCAAAACTAGCAGGCATCAATGAGAAATAAGGAGTCTGTACAAATGATATAAAAAGAATATGGGCAGAAGTAATAGTAGAAAACTTCCAAAATGTGAGGAAACAATTTGACATTCAGTAACTGAAGCACATAGAACTCCAATTAAAACCACACCCAGACATAATAATCAAGATCCCAGAAATTCAGTACAGAAGCAGTATACTAAAAGGTTCTAGAGAAAAGAAACAGATCACATTTAAAGTAACCCACTGGAATAATAGCAAATTTCTCTTTACAAACCATAAAGTCAAGAAGACCATGGAACAAAGTACTTCAAGTCTGTGACAAAACAAATTGCAGCCCAGACTGCTATACCACCCTGCAAAACTCTTTCAAGTTCATTGGAGAAGTAAAATACTTCCATGGCAAAGAACAAATAAAGAATTTCATGATGACAAAGCCAACCCTGCATACTTTACTAAAGATATTCTAGAGAGGGATCAAAATGACCAGAACACCATGAAGGAGAATGGAAAGAACCCACTAAATATGGCAAATAATTAAACATAGTAGAAAAAGAGGTATACAAAAGCTGTCTTTCAACTATTCTTTTGTATACAGCAACAGAATATTTCCATCAGCATATTCTACAAACGAACTTCTGCACCCTATGGGTCATGATTCTGTCTGGGTCACAGGGTGCATATCAAGGAAATAGCAGTAGCTCAGTCCCACAGTGACCCCTGACCACCAGTAAGCATCGCTGACACTATCTACATTAATGACATACTAGAATTTTGTGTGATGTCCTATCCACAAACTGTTAAAATTTATGGTCATATATTTGTAATTCTAGTATTTATGTTATGTTTTATTTTTAGTAATTCTTTACTACCATGGAAACTTTTATTAGTTGATATCTTTGTATATATTAACCTTTTCAAGTTCATGGGAGTACTATGAATGATTACAAATTTGTACATATGATACACAACATTCTAGCCTCTAAGTTGGAGTCACGATTTGATTTGAATTTTGGAATATTGTTTTGAAATAATAATTTAAATTTAATTAGTTAATATTTAATTTTCTCAATATTATTTAATTATATTTTTTGTTTTATGATTCATATTGTATCTCTGACTTACAATCCACTTATAAGATATGGTATATTTTCTCCTAATATTAGAAACTTTAAATATATATATACATATATATATATATGACAGAATATACAGCTACTTTGTCTTAGTTCATTGAGAATAAAAGTTAGTACTAATGTTGTTTAGAGAGGATATCAGATCTGCATGTTTTCCTCTGAATAACTACTATGAAGACAACAATATCTGTGGTATTAATTATTGTTACCGTGCTACTAATTTGTTTTGAAACTGTTTCTTTGCTATTTTATCCCTTTTCCTCCTTAAAATGAATTTTTAAAAATGGAAAAAACCTTTCAACCTTTATATTTGTATTCGATTCCACTTCTTATGTGTTTTACATTGCATGAAACATTTTAAATACAGTGGTTGGTAGTCTATATAATTCAGGATCTATACAGATAGGCAAACGAGCTTTGCCTCCACACAGATTATCCAGTAACCAATATCACTAAAAAGGATGATGGAAGTGCCTTTCAGTAACTTATCACCGTGTTCATCAAATCCTCTTCAACTCTGGGCAAGCCTGATCCAAAGGAATGCTGATACAATATGAGGAGAAAATATTTAAAATATATAGTAATAATCTTCATTAAATGGAAATAATGCATATGTAACTCAGAATCAAACAAAGGTAGAAACAGATAACCTCTAATGTCCCTTTCAATTCCCTAATTAGACAATGTACTATCTGTCTTGTAAAACAATAAAAATTTTACTCTTGGGCATGGTAGAAAATATATCTACATATATCACTGCCATAATTTTACAGGAACCAGAAACTGAAGAAGCTGTGACCGATTCAATATGCCAAGAAATTTAATGTGATATATGCCTGGACTCATTGCATTAGACTGCTTTATTGGATTCCTCAGGATTAGTGAGCAATTGTCAAGAGCTGGGAGCACTTACAGTTACTCTATGCACAAAGAGGCAAAGAGAAAAATGTTGAAATCATCTTTAGCTCTTTTATTTCAAGCTTCTCCCACCTACCCACACTACCCAGTGGACCTCAACAATAAAACTCTTGATGCCTGGACCTTAAGTGACATGCTCCTTTGTACTTCTTGCAGCTTCACTCTGTTTTAAGGATTTCCACTCCCTCTATGCAATTATATCTTTCTGCATTGATGCAATTTTTATATTTACCATATACACATCATGATGGTTTCAAAAGGACAAATGTGGTAAGTGCAACTGTTCCCTCTCCTACTATCCCCAGGCTCATCCACATGTCCCAGAGGTAAGCACTTCCCACTCCTCTAGTTCTCGTTTCTGGTCCTACTATCCCCAGGCTCATCCACATGTCCCAGAGGTAAGCACTTCCCACTCCTCTAGTTCTCGTTTCTGGTAACTTTTGTTTCTAAGTAGCCTTCTGATTAAGCTGTTTCTCACATTTTCTGTTTTAGGTGTTACCTATTCACTCCATACTATGGGAGAGGAGAACTCTGACCTTTTTGATTCCTCCCCATATAAAAAAAAAAAAAAAACCTCTAAATCTTATTCCTCAATATGATTATTTCTATGTTTATAATATCAGTATTACTATTTATCGTTCTTTCTTTTGTAATATTCTGCTTGCTTCAGAAGTATTAAATTGCTCGTTATTCGTAAAGTTAATTTTCTATATTTGTCCAAACTCTCAGACGTAGGTGTAAATCCTGTCTTACTATTCAGTAAAATAGGTCCAGCCAGATAGCTCAGCAGACTACAGCTCCTACTTTGGCAGAGCTCAGAGGCCAGAGAACGATCTCAGGTGTGCCATGCCGCCCTGCCCATTGAGCGCACGGGGGTGGTGATTGAGACTGGACATGGTGGCATGCGCCTTTGATGCCAGCGCTTGGGAAGCTGAAAACAGGAGGATCACTGAGTCCGACCTATATCAGCTCTTAATTGACTTCGGCACAACTGTGTCCCTACCCTCTGTACCCCCAGGTCTTAACGTGACTGGGCTCCCAGTCCTTGAGCACTCAGGTGTTCTGGATGGCAGCCAGTTGGCTTGGAATCTCCACACTTTAATTACAAAATTTTACCCACCTCAGGTCTTGCCTTCCTCCTTCTGCAATAGAGCCTATATTCTATATCAAGACTTTCCACAGACATCTTTCAACAATCCCCATTTTTTACAATACAACTTCTTTCTTTCTTTCTTTCTTTCTTTCTTTCTTTCTTTCTTTCTTTCTTTCTTTCTTTCTTTCTTTCTTTCATTTATTAATTTATTTGGTACAGGATCTCACTACACAGGGGGTTGGACGCAGAGTGATCCTCATGTCTCAGCCGCCCTAGTGCTGGGATTATAGGTGTGCACCACCACCCGCTGTGTCAGTGGCCAGAAAGACATTCAGTATAAGGTTCAAACCTAGGTTCTTGCACTTGCCATGTGGGCACTTATACTGCTGAGCTATCGCCTCAACTCCCAAATTTTCATTTATTACTTCTTGAATTTTTCCAGGAGCATATCCTTTCTATCAGGGTAGAGTAAGTAGCAGGAAAGAATCCCCCTTAGTTCTTGTAAGAATTACATACCTTGTTTACAAAAGAAAATGGTAAAATTTCATGAAAGTAAAAGATAATAATAGCAGGTAATATAATCGCACACTTGCTATATCCCAGATTTTGTTACAAATTCTTTATAAGCATTAATGTATTTGCTCCTCACACAGTGTAGACTCTCAGAATTTTTATTTATTCTGTTCAAAAATTATTCATTGAATTAATAGAACCATGACATATTACTCACATTTTATCTATTATTTCCTATATTCACAATTTGTCTTTCTTTGTGACATTTCAGCTCTGATTTTCCCAAGCTTTTTGTGAATTTTCCTCTACCTTGAATCATTAAATATAGCACTGATATCATTTAGTAATTCCAGGTTTCCATGGTTAATTTTGCTGACTAATTTACCATAAGGGATGAATGATGTCAAAATATATGATGGAAAATAGAAGATATTTAAAGTATGTCATCATAAAGATATATATATATATATATATATATATATATATATATATATATATATATAAATTTAAATTCATTGCTGTTGAATGTAGTAGATAAGGAATGATATGTTAACCATGCTTCTTTCATTGTTGTTACTCTATGTGTCAAAGTCAGCAGAGGGAGATGGTTCAACTCCCAGTGCTCCTATTTATTAGCTTCATGATCTGCAGCAACTTATACAGCCTTTCTATTTCAGCTTATTCCTTCAAATATGGAATAACCCATAGCATTTGCAACAAAATTGAAAAAACACTGATTATATACCACACTACTGACAACCTTTTGGTAATTCTGAAAGGAAGGCATTGTCTTGTGCTTCTTTGTAGGCAAGAAACGTTGGCCCCATTGTCCACAGCATTCCCCAATTGCACTTTATCTAGGGCAATCCTCCTGGAGTGCTCCAAAAGTGTCAAATAACAAGAGTAATACAACAGTGGTGTGAAAAAAGTATTGTGTTCCCATAATCCTCCAAGACAAGGAAGGATGATAGGAAGCTAATGCTTTTAAACTTAATGGACTCCTGGTCTATTAGGTAGATTCCTGTTCTACTAAGTAAACTCCTTAGTAGTCTCCCAGTCTGCTTTTGAGATATAATTTGAAAAAGCATAAAGTTCCAGAAGATAGTATAATTTCACTCTTCAAAAATTATTCTAAAGCATTAGTCACAGTAGGACATAGAAAGAACCTAACTGCTTAATAGCAGCTGAGTGGATCAATCTAAAGCAATTCATATGTGCAGCGGACTGTCTTTCAGCTTTAAATGAAAAGAAATTCTGAAGTATTTGAATGGATGATTATTTATTAGTACAGGCTGGGGAGATAGCTCAGTAACGTATGCACCTGCTGATCCTGAGCTCAATCTCAAGTGCCAGAAAAAAAAAAATTAACTAACCTTTTTATTTATTTTGTACAGGGCTTTGCTTTGTAGCTGAGACTGGCAGGGTTCCTCATGTCTCAGCCTCCACAGAACTGGGATTACAAATATATATGTAATATCAGAAGTTGTTGTCTTTTACAGCTCAGTATATTAATATGTCTTTACTTTTTATATCTTGTGGTTATGCTTTTCTGCTGTACGGTTAAGTCCAAGATAAAGCTAGACCTATATAACGAAAAAATTAACTTCTGTATTTGACAAGGTCAGTCAAATCCCCTCAGGATTTACCTGAAACCATGTACAACAGTTTGTAGATCTTTTGTCAAAATATCTAGGATAGATATACAGCTACTTTCTCTTAGTTCAGTGAGATGAAAGAATTGTACTAATAGTGTTTCAACGAGATATGTCTGCATCTTGTATTTTGAATAACTACTACAAAGACAAAAATATGCAATGTATTCATTGTTGTAATTTCCCTACTAATCTGTTTTGAAACTATCTCATTGCTATTTCTTTCTCACTAATATGAATTTGAAAAAATAATATTTTGCTAATAAAAAAGAACTGGGATTATAGGCATGTACTACCACATCATTCCAACTGAGGCATCGCCATCTGTATCCATGGTAGAGCTGAACAACACGAATGAAGCAGTTATCAGTTATGTCGGTAAAGACCACCCTGCTGCTCAAGAGTTAATGGAAAATGAGTTGAAGGAATTGTACAGTAAGAATCCCATGTTTTGCAGTGCAGACTGTGTCCATTGGGCAGCTGTTGGCTGTAAATGCTGAGGAGGATGCTTGGCTATGTGCACAAGTCAATGTAGCAGAAGAGAACAAGATGAATGCATGCGATGCTAACTACAGTTTTACTGAAGTCATTGAAATGACTAAACCATAAAAATTCAACCCAAAGTCTGGACACTCTCCTTCCAAGCTGCTAAGTGTAACCTAGGAGGGCTGGCGGTTCTAAATGGTGAACTTAATCTAGTGGAAATTGTTACATCTCTAACTTGAGGGAAGATCCCTGTGGTAGATGTACTTGACAAGGCAGATACCCTGCTTGCTGTCCTGTATGATACTTCAGAAGACTATATTAACATCAGTGACACCCGTTTGAAGGTCATCCATGCTAAGTCACTAAAGGATCGCCTCCAGGTCAGCACCACATACATACACAAGTATCAAAGTGACAAATATATGATCCGACTAAACATTCTTCTGCCAAGCCCATGTAAGCATCTAAAGAAGCTTGACACTGTGTGTGAGGATGACTTCCACTGCAAGCACATGACTTCTGAGTACTGCATTTCACTAGCCTTCTGTGGGAAAATTTGCCTTTTCTATTGCAAAGGAAAATGGTTAAGAGTAGGGATTACAGTGTTCATAACAGCTAGTTGCTTGATGAACAATTCCTAGACTCTGGCTACAAAAGCTTTGTGGAAGTGTAAAAGCTCAAAGAAATCCAACCTTGATTTCTGCAAGAAATTATTTCAAAACCACCTCAGGCTGTAAAATGCTATCGATTTTCCATGGGCTATTGGCCTATGGACACGAGATGCTATCTTTGGCTAAGAGAATCTCTTTTGGAATTGCTCAGACTGCAGCATTAAGGTTGCAAGAGTGAATGAAACCCAGGGGATTGCACATGTGTATTTATTTTCTCCTAAGACCTTCCCCAGTCCTCATCAGATAACAAGTGCAGGCCTACGGAAGCACCAGAAAGATGTATTTCTGAGTGCTACATCCAATACAGTCAGCTCTCCCACAAACAGAAATTGCAATGTGGCTGTGGCAGATAGCACAGAACAGCAGGCATTTTTAAAAATGTATGTAGTACAGGGTGTACAGGGTCTCACTACACAGATGGGACTCATAGTGATCCTCTTGTTTTCAACTTCCCAAGAGCTGGGATTACAAGTGAGCACCACCACGCCTAGGCTCAGTCTCCATCTCAGTGTACCCTAAATAGGAACTTTGGTCCACTGAGCTATCTGGCCAGCCCCACAGGGCAGAATTTTTAAAAAGTGTTCCCAAATTCATCAAAAAGCCCATGGTAAGCAACAGTAGCTCCTTCTCCATGGAAGAACTGCCACCTCTTCTCCCTTTGTCATAGCCTGGGCAGCAAAAGGATATGCCTAGTTCTGTGGCCTGCCATCCAGGCTACTTTGGTCATCCAGCCTCAGTAGGAGACCCATAAAGATCTGATTAAAGAGTTGATTCTGTACTATAGTGTGCCATGAACCACTGGAAAAAGAAAACATGTGTATGTTACAAAGGTGGAAAGTAAGAGGCACAGGGTGCTTTGAAAGGAGTCCTGGGAATGTGCTTTTCTCCCTAGGGGAATTGCCCTTAAGATAGGCATGAATTAATTGACACAGGGAAGTTCAGCCCCTAGTGGACACGTTCTGAAAGCTAGCATTCTCAGCAATTACCACTCAGCTTGCATAAAGAGTGCAATGCAGTGCAGTTAGTGGTCTGCAGAGGCTTCTATGGTGTTTTGAAATTATGTGGAGCAGAAACCTCTGGAACCTCTGGAAGCACTGATCCAAGAAGTTCTTGAAAATCCTAACAGCTGGGATTGAAAAGTAGTGGTCTGTTTGGTGGACACATTGCTGCTGGACACTGTGACCTGGATTTGTAATTTATTCAGTAGAGCTTCAAAAGCTAATTAATTACTACTGAGACCTTGACCACTAATTCAGAGTTGTTTTTTTTTTTTTTTTTTTTTTTGAACAATAACAAATATAGAGCTGGGGAGATAGCTTGGCAGCATAAATACCTGTCTGACAAGCACAAGGTTCCGAGTTTGATCCCCAGTACCACAGGCCATACTACATCATGTTGGCCTTGAGTGCTACAGGGGATTGAAAAATATGTCATTGTTTAATGAGACACAGTAAACTAGTTTCGCTTGAACGGAGTCAACTTTTCAAAGAAAATTGCACTTGCATTACTACTCTAGCATTAGAATTAAAAAATTTATCGATACAAAATAATTGAAACTTTTTGAGACAGGGTCTCACCTGTAGCTCAGGCTGGTCTTAAATTCTCAATAATCCTCTTGCCTCAGCCTCTCACGGTATCTCTATTTCTGCTTTATCATTGTTTAATTAATTTTATGAGGAATTATATTTTATGCTGACCTATAATTTCCACAGTGGACACATCTGACTTCTTTTTCCCTCTGTGGAATCACACAGATGTCCATTCCTCATTACTGCACCTTCCTCTTGAGTGGGTTTCAGCAAACTATTTGTTGATAAATGACTGATGAGTGAAACATCACCCACTGCCAGGTCTTAGCTTATTTTCCAAACATGAAAGATTTATTTTTAAGAAAAAGACATAGCAAAGTGAGAGTAATACAGTGGAAGAAAATTATCTTTCTCCACCTCTTTATTTTTATAGTAAGTCTCCTGGAAATTTTGCTTGTTATAAATCCAGGTTTATGTGTTTTCCCCCCTCTACTTACTGTCTTGACTTTATAAGATGAGAAAAAAATCCTATTATTAAAAAAGTCAAGATGTTCTTCTGTCTGAAATTGTTTTGATCTGTTCTTTAACAATCTTGAACTAAAGGAAGTATAAGGAGAAAAAAAATTGTATTTTTACAGAAATGTGATTGAGAAGAGCTTTGTACCTTCCAAAAGTTCTTCAAAGTTCCAAGTAGCTGTTCTGTAACAAAAACCCACCAGGCAAATGACCTCTTTCCTTGAGTGCCAATTTGTGTAAGAACAAGTTCTCTACTTAGGAGAAAAAGTCACCCTTGCCCAACTTTCATGGTTAACTTAACTCTCATGGTTGTCACTGTTCTACAGTCTTGTAAATAAACAGATAGGACAACTGGGATTCATTTTAGAGATTATTAGAAAAGAGCTGAGATAGATATACTGAAATTTTAAAAGTCAACAATTAATCAGGAGAATACATGCCAAAAGAGACACTAATATTTTTTCATCTGCAAACTAAATATCAGCTCCAGGACCATTACTGTAAAAGAGTTGATTTTTTAACTCCCTGTTCGCACAAGCTAAAATTTACCAGTGTAGTCTTATTTCCCTATTAGGCAATTAGTGCATTATTAAAAAATCATGGCAGGGTCAATCTTCTGTTGATTTCTCTAATCAAGTTAACTTCTCTCAATTAAATATAGGAGTCTTATGTTCATTTCTAGGGAAGTTTTGTGAGGATGGAAAATATATTTTTTCATACCATCAACCGTGGTATCTATGACCATATCATTTGTCCTTATTTTATGGCTTTCAGTCTTTCATAAAGTCGGCTGTCAGACTCTGCCAAAAGCCACCCATTGCTTCTCATTCCTCCTCTGCTCGCTTGCTCTCTGATTGACTCTCACAAGTGTTTGCATGTAAGTATTTCTTTTTCTTAGCACATCCTGAAGCCTTGCTCAGTGCTTTCTGAGCAGTAACTTGGCTGTCAATCACCAAAGCAAATGGGAAAAAAAAAAAAAAAAAAAAAAAAAAAACTTAGTGAAAGCCAAACTTCATGAGGTTTATAAAGTTCATCTGGATAAGAAGGAAATAAAGTATTTTCCAGTGGTATTTCAAGCTCTTGAGTCCACAAATGTGTCCACACCCTTCCTCTTTCAGTGGATTGTCTGTGTTTACAAGGAAAGACTGGTAAGAATTCTTTATAAGAATCTGGCGATTCTGATTTAAGTTTTAGCTCATTACAGATAACTCACAAATACAGACTAATTTTTACAGGGTTAAATGTAGTAATTATTAAACAATTTGTTCCAGTTTATTCTTCATTATTATCCAGGATCCACTGAGAGCCTGGCTATATAAGAGATAATGAGGCTGACACATTTGCTATTAGAGAGCAAACTAAATGAAATAGATTATATATTTAATAAAGAGTACCTGGGAGCCCATATGTATACCTCCTGGGGACAATAAGACGAGATGGTACATTGGCAGGGAATGGCTGCTAGCTCTGTGTTACTAGATAGAACATTTTACTTTTATAGCTGAGTTATCCCAATCACTTTCAATTCATCTACAGGAAGAAAAATAGATATGCAAAAATCTATTACTGAGATAGTTCAGGGGCCTAAACAACTGCCTGATAACCTCAAGGGCCAGAGTTCAATCCTACCTACCATATGCCTTGCTGGCCATGCTACGTCAGCCAGGTCATGTCAGCTGCCCAAAGCAGCCATGAGGGTGCATGCCTATAGTTCCAGCCTTGGGATACTGAAACAGGAGGATCACTGAGTCTGAGCTGCTAAGTCTCTGCTAAGGTGTAAAAAATGACGGCGAGTTTCTATCATGTAGCAGAGAGTAGGCATCCAGTTCACTGCTTTTGAAGGACATATGCAAAGAGACATAGGGAATATATTCTTGATTTCAAAATTACTTGTTTTTCTGAAAATATATATAAATTCATATTTGCTTAAGGCAAGGAATGCTAAACGTAAGCAACTTTAGTCAACTTAAACTGCACACAATTCATGGCTATCGATTGCTTAGGTTATTTCAAAATCCTGGTGAGCCAGGCGTGGTGGTGCATGCCCGCAATCCCAGCACGTGGGAGGCTAAGGCAGGAGGATCTTTGTGAATTCGAGACCAGCCTGGGCTATAAAAATGAGCTCAAGGTCAGCCTAAACTGCATAGTGAGAATTGGTCTCAAAAAGACAGAAAAGCCGGGCATGGTCGCGCACACCTGTAATCCCAGCACTTGGGAGGCTGAGGCAGGAGGATCGGTGCGAGTTCCAGACCAGCCTGGGCTACAAAAGTGAGCTCAAGGCCAGCCTGAACTGCATAGTGAGACCCTGTCTCAAAAAGACAAAAAAAAAAAAAAAAGACAGAAAAAAAAATCCTGGTGAATAAAATAATATTTCAGGGTTGCTAAGTAAGAAGCCTCCTTTCATTTCATTAATTTATGTGTGCTTCTGTTTTTAATTGCAAAGCAAAAGTTGCTCAATTTGATGGCAGATTTCGATGTATAAGGTCTTATTCTCAGTAAGAAGAAACCAAACCTGTTGCAGTCCTGACCAAGAATTGTCTCACCTTTATGGAATACTTAGAAATATACACGGCAAGCGATAATAAAGAGAAAGAGGATAGGACTAGTACAGTCACTTGCCAAATAGAAATAATGAAATTGAACATTATTCTTAAAAAGCTTTATAATGACACAAAATTGCTCATTTTTGTGCTCTCGTATTTTCATGACAGGGGAGATTTTCCTCAAGACAAAATAAGGACAGAAAGAATTTTTGATGAAAAGCCAGGACACACACCTTAAAGTTGCTCCTGGAGGAAGTCTCATTTGAGCAGACAGAGAGCAGGTGACTGACATGCAGCAGAAGGGCTTTGAAAGTCAGGCTCTGACGTGTCCTTTGTTAGAAACCCTATTATAATAACTGACAGCTGTACCCTGCAGATGCGCCATAGAGATGTTATGCCAATTTCTTCCCCCAAAACATTAAATATTGTGAATTTTGATATGAAATATTTGGCAGCAGGAACCAGTACTTCTGCTTCTTGTTGACAAGGGAAGGGCCAAACATTATGCGCAAAATTCAGAAAAGAACTATAGAGGTTGCAAGTGATCAGAATGGTATCAAAGGGTGAGAAGAGCTATACGAAGCCAGATGATTGAGAAGTGAGCAGTCTGAAAGATTTAAGAGCACAGAAGCTCCTTTTATGTATCAGAATTTATTCAAGGCACAAACCTTGAAATCAGTATTTAGAATTAACATAAGCCTACAAACCAATGCAAAGCATTATTTGACACAAGATCAGGGCTGACTACACAAGGGGCACGCTTAAATATTTTCCAATTTACTGTTTAAAATTAGGGATTAGTTTATTATTGAAACCTGAGAAGTTTGCAGCCAAGAAAAACTTTCATCCTTACACCCTGGAGTGAAAAAGAAAAATGACCAATGGAGGACAACCACTTAATTTGGGGAATGGCGACTGTGATAGGGACGCTAATAACATTTCACCAACCCTCCTCTTTGTAAACATCACACCCTCTACTAATTCAGTTTTCATAGCTTTCAAGCAGAACATTTCAGTGAACAATATTTAGGTTCGTCTGAGCATGAATCTTTCTGCTAAAGGAGGAAATGTAGCCATGGTCAGAAGGAAAAGGCAGTCAGAGATGTCCCCACAGGTGGTGCCCACGCCCGTGCAGCTGTAACTCGAATCTGTATGTACACACACTGGTGAGCTTCTCTCCTGCCCTGAATGCCCTAATAAGGGAGCCAAGAAGAGCCGGCGGTTCCCTATAGATCCTCAGAGTATATTTACTGACTACATAATTGAGCTCAGTATTTTGCTGAGACATTGTGGCACTGACTTCTATGGCATAATTCAGGGATGCTTCTGTTTTACCCATTTGGAAGTTGAGCCACTGCACAGCCGGTTGGGTGCTGGAGTACAGCAAGATCATGCACCTGGGGGACCTGGGTCTCATTTGCTATTTTCCTCTATTTGAAAGGCTCCTCTCCCTACCTTCACATTATGAATGGGCACACAAACATCTGATCTAATATTGTTCTTTTTTCACATTCTCTTATTAATGGATAGATGAGTATTTGAGAGGTCAGTTCAATTTCATTTCCTCGGGCTACAAGAATACCAAAAGGGGGAAATAATTCTTGCTATCGGAGAGCAGCAATTTAAATTGATCCCATGGATGCTAGGAGTGAATTTTCTAAGGATGCCAGCTAGCCTCTCATATAATTGCAAAGCCTTTTTTAAATGTCTCATTGTGGTTTTCGCTTAATGGCCTGTTGCAGCCATTATGCTCAGTCAAAAAATCCTGACACACTGGCCCTTGGAATGCAAGTCTAGAAGGCATGACTCTCATTGATTAACTAATGAATGAACTAATCGGAAGATCCAGTATTCTTTACCAAAGATGTGTGTGCTTCAGGCTCAGGTGTGGAGATGGTGAACAGACTACAAATGCTTACCACCCACGATTAATAGTGAAATTCAACTTTTTTCCAGATAAGACCTGGCCTACAAAGACAGGAGCATAACCTCACTGCAAAAAGTGTTAGAGGTGATTTTTAAAACTTTATTAGTAGTCCTGTGCTCCTCCCATCTGCATGTACATTCTTGATTAGGGAATTACCTTACAATACCCCCAATTAATGCTAATTTATGCCTGTTTAGTGACCATAAAAATGTGTCACCAAATTTTAATTGCGCAGGGAGGGTACCTAGATGAAAGAACTAAGGAATTAGTGTGTCATTTACTAAAGAGACCTTTAGGAACAATAAAGACCATCTGCCGTGTCAATCTTCCTCTCTAGAGACAGTACTACATCTTAAAATCCAATGATAAATAAAATTTTCTGCTACAGCAATGTGAATAAATGTTGCCCTTCTTCATTATTTGCGTCAAACCAGGGAAGGTGGAACTTTTGGAGAGACAGCTTGCTGCAAACGCTGACTGCTCATTTTTAAAATTAAGTTTTACTGGTAGCAAAGCATCTTTATAGAACAAAAGTGACATCTATTATCCACGTAGGACTCAGGAGTATATTTTTCATAGTTTATTAATTGAATAGTTCAGAAGGCAGTTTTGAAATGCACCAAGTGAACTCTTTATTTATGTGTGCCCCAGATTCCCAATATTCATGTTCTTAAATGAGAATTTTATGTCAGTAGGTTTTCGCAGACTGCAGCTATCCTAGTTCTAAATATAGCCTAAACTTTATGTTTAACACTTGTGCCTTCACTTGCCATGGACTTCACCCCAGAACAAAGCACACCTGCTGTGCCAAGTTTGGAGGGGATTTAGCAGGAAACCAAGGGCATCTTTGATCCCTTAGAATCTAGTAAAGAACCTGGTACTAATATGGACACAAACATTTGCTGAACGATTGAATGAATCAATCAATGAATGCTGAATCGAATCATTTACTGATGTGACTTTTACCTTGACCATTATCAGTTCCTGAGAATATGGCAGCTTAGTTTTAGCTAATTTCCCTTACAAAAATGAAGGAATATTAATGAATGAGTTCCCAAACGTAAAATTTTTGGTACTTGTATCATGATATTTTCTTCTTGGAAGAATTCTAGGTGGTCCACAATTTTTTCTTTTTTCTTTTTTTTTTTTTTTTTTTGCCAGTGCTTCACAAAAGAAACCAGTAACATCACTTCCACCTATGACCTATACCCTACTTTCAACAAGTAAAACTGGTTATTTGTACAGTACTGTGCTTCTGGACTATAGCCAATGCCATGGAGATTGGGCTCAAAACACTAGATTAGGACAGTAATCATTTCCTAGACAGGATCAAGAGCAAAAACATTGTACATCTTTCCTAATGTAGGATGCAACAGACAGTACTGGCAAATCCTTGGGAATCTAGATTCAGATCTACCCAATAGAGACAGGACTATCTATCAGTAGGTCAGAAAACACAGGTCTAAGGAAGGGCTAGACTGCATTGAAGTCTGGTTATAGGTTCACAAAAGCTGCTCCAAAAGTGATTTTCTTGCAGATGGAGTATTAGGAAAAGAAGGCACGAGTAGAGCAGCCAAAATATTAACTTTTATGATGTTTAGATCTTCAAAGAGTGATGGAGAATAATGTAACATAAAAAAAAAAAACAAGTTAGAAGAATATGGATAATATGAGCACTATTTGATTAAAAATTATATATATATTATATATTATATATATTATGTATTATATACTATTATATAATATATATTATATATTATATATTATATATATTATATATAATTATATATATATATATATATATATATATATTCTAATTTCCCTTGCTGTTTCTTTTGTCGTATACACATACCATTTGACATATAAGAAAATGAGAAACACTTTTGTTCCGATAATCTTAACTTTAAAATATGTAGTGGGCCCACCAGATAGCTCAGCAGACTTTAGCACGTAATTAGGCAGAGTGCAGCAGGTAGGATTGGATCCCTACTGTGGTATGCCCACCCTGCCCCCAGGGTGTGCTGGAACAGTAAGTTTAGCATGAGTCTGATCTATGTAGTGGAATCTGATCTACGTAGCAAGACTCTGGAGACCCTGTAGTAAGTACACTTGCAAAGAAATAAAAATAAAAATTAAAAAAGTAAGAGTTTTTTTTTTTTTTTTTAACATTTACTAGTACACGCTCGATATACATAAAAATTAAAGTCTTTGCAGTGCATGGTAAAAATACGTAACACATTTCAACTTTTGTTTTCTCCCCCTTCCTATTAGCTCCTTTCTTCTTGCCAGCCTCAGGTTCATTTGTTTATGTTGCAGGAATTTACAAAGTTAATTATCATATACACAAATTAAAAGCCACTCTACTGGCCAAAATAAGCCATCTAAAATACACACAAGAAAACATAATTATAAGTCGAGATACACTTTTTGATACATTGTTGTAGTGATATAGAGGTAAGATTGAAGACCAATTGGTGTCCCTAGAAGTGGTAAGTTATAGACAGAACCCAGGAAGGCCTGCCTTCTGTTGCTCGGGAGTCTCGGAAAGCTGGGGCCTGAAGCTTCAGTGGGGAGCTCCGCCTGTGGGTACACTGTCCTTGAATTATAGACAGAGCCTGAAGAGGGCTGCCTTCTGTTGCCTGAGATTCCTGGAAAGCTGGGGCTCAAGGTTGCAGATGACGGCTCTTCCCATGGACGCCCTGTTCCTTGTTTATCTGCTATGGGACAACAGTGGTTGTCTCCTCCCCTGCTTAAAGTATGATCTGTTAGTTTTTGCATGAGCTCAGTGTCTGGAATGTGCTATATCTATTGAAGTAGTGACGTATGTTTCTTAGCCATTATTTCATGCTGAATAAAGGGAAGAGTCTTCTGAGGCTCTGGGCTCACTGAGGAAGACAAACCTCAGTTAAGTCCTCTGAAGTTACATTCATCGGGTCTTCTCATCATTTCTTTTGGCACTTGACCAAAAATCGTGCAACACATTGTTCCCTAAGTTATTTTTTTTTATTTTTTAAATGGTGCAACTAGTGAGAAAATATACTGAATTTCATCAATAGTTATTTTATATCATTCCCTTCTAAAACACTGTTTTAAAACAGCAATAATCTTTAGGTGCTTATATCCATATTATTTCTTAAGGAAATTTGTCAAAATTTCTTTAAAATGTCCAACTTGCACCATTATTAATCTATTACTTGGAAAACCATGCCCACCCATAGCTCTGCAGAAGCAGAAATGTTTATGAAGCACAAAGGACAAATACTGCTTTTTTTCTGTAAACCTCTGAAAACCAATGTCTCTTACATGAACTCTTTGACATCTAGGCATTTCAAAATGTTCTCTGTTTTTCAACCATTAAATTGTTTAAATAGACTAACACTATCAAGCTGTAAATTAATGAAATTAGGGCCATTTTCCTTTTAAATGAAGGAGAGTCTTTCTTTCTCCAGACTTGAATTTATAAAATGGCACCATTTACTACCAGGAATTTTAAGGCTTTTAGTTCATTGTACCGACTCCCTGTGGTTCTAGGGCTGTATCAAAGAAATGACAGAAGCACAAAATGAAAGGGCTGAAACAAAACATGACCACGGCAATCTCAAAAATAGAAAAAAAAAAAAAAAAAGAAAGAAAGAAAGGAAAGGAAGCTTCTCTTTCCTTCACTTAACCATATTCCCTTGGGTAGACTCTTTAATGCCTTCCAAGGTCCTAGGAAGGAAGCAAGGTTATCCTGTTGGCATCAGGAAAGCTATCCTGGGGATTTTATTACAGGGAAGTGAAAAGGAAGCCCAGATTCTCTATCTGTCCAGCTCAGGGTCACCTTGGACTGTGATGTTCCTTATGACTAGGCTGAAAAATAAACATATGGTACCTCAAATTATTCCTGTTAGTGAAGGACATAAATAGAAATTGGGATTTAAAAATTAAACCTCACACTTAATTAAGTTACAGGACTATTTAAAGGACAATTCATTGATCAGTCTGTTCCTTGAAAATTATTTTCTTTTTGGCCATTAGCAATATTTATTTGTGTTTCCCATGCTTTCATTCTTTCTAGCTCAAGGTCGGGCAGTATATTGTCTTTCATAAACATGCAACAGTCATTCTTTATCCATGCAGTGTATAATTAAAGCACATTAAGATGTGTGCCAGTGTGCTTTGAAATAGTCAAGTACAACCTGCCCAGCTACAACTTTAACCTATCCTTGAGGAGACTGACAAGCACAAAGTCACAGTTGCTATCAGGAAGACACTGTGCCAAGATACTTGCAAGAATATATGTAAAAAAAGCAATGATTGGGACTCTGAGCAGTTGAGAAGAGATAAACAGCTCACTTTCAGTTTCTGGAAGAGGAAACACATTTGCTCAAATTGTTTATGACTCTTAAAGAACTAGTGTTCAGTGACTAATGATAGCATTGGTTACCATAGAGTCATTAAAGATGAGGTATGATAAAATATCACAAAATGGCCTGAAAAGCATGCGGGATTTTCATTAATGACTCTAAATATTCTGATTTTTGGGGGGGCTTTTTTAACTTAAAAGAAATATCATGGAGCATTTGTTGCTGTGGAATTTCAACATTAAATAAAAGAAAAGAGTTTTCAAAAAAGAAAAGTACTTTTGTAAGTGTGAAATACAGGCAGGGTAAACATATGTAAACCTTTACTTTCATGTAATGTATTTCCTTCTTTATGTACCAAGGATGGAGGAGACAAATTTAGAAGTAAATTCAATAGACAAATTAATTAATTAGAAGGTCAACATCAGAAAGACACAACTCAGGAAATTAAGATTAGACATATACAACTTCAAGCAAAACAATTTGAAATAATGCAACACTAACAGTAAGAAATAAAACAGAAACAACGAAGAGTTTGTCAGGGAAATTTATATAGCAAGATCTTCTGTACTTTCTGATATATCTGTTTACTAATATAGCTAGTACATCAGTAAACTAGTATATAGTATAGTATATCATACAACTAGTTCATACTTCCCCACCTAACTAGGGCTAGATTTCATTTCGTTATCTGTGTTTTCGGTACATCTGTCTCTGTCTCTGTCTCTGTCTCTGTCTCTGTCTCTGTCTCTCTATCTCTCTGTCTCTCTGTCTGCCTCTCTGTCTCTCTGTGTCTCTCTCTCTTGCTCCACTCACATACACACCTAATAATTAATGTTCATCTTAAACATCAAACTGTAATTGTTGGAAATAGAGACTTTCATCTCTAGCAAACAAATATAAAGAAGCATTGTCTTCTCTCTCTCTCTCTCTCTCTCTCTCTCTCTCTCTCTCTCTCTCTCTCTCTCTCTCTGTTTGAGACAGGGTCCCACTATGTAAATCAGATTGGCTTTCAGCTCATTTTTGTAGCCCAGGCTGGTCTCAAACTCACACCGATACTGCTGTCTCAGCCTCTCAAGTGCTGGAATTACAGGCTTGTGCTACTATGTTTGCCTTTTTTTGAATTCATGAATGCCTATATTGTAGAAATTTTTTAAGGACAAAATTTGGAAATGTTAAAAAGTCTAATTTATTCCTTTTTATTTATTTAATTTTAGATACCAGGAATCAACCTCACGTCCTTATGACTGTCAGGCAGGCCCTGTACCGATGAGCTACCTCCCTAGCCTCCCCAGTCCCTAAAAAAAAATTTTATTTTATTTTTTTAATTTTCTTTTAATAAGAAATAAAAGTGAGACAGTTTCAAAACGCTTTAGTAGGACAGTCACAAAAGCTAATAGAATGCATAGTGTTGTCTTCATAGTAGTTGTTCAGAGTAAAAGATGCAAACATGATAACTTAAACACTATTGGTACAAATATTTCCTCTCATTGAGGTACAAAAAAGCAGCTGTATGTATAGTCCAATGATCCATAATATTACTGGGTTATGAGCGGAACTAGCAATGTAGGAAGCTCTTGATTGGAGCCTTTTACAGCTCAGCATACTAATCTGGCTTTACTTTTTATGCTTCGTGGTTAAACTTTTCTGGCAGATGGTTAAGGGCAAGTTAATGCAAGACGTATAAAACAAAACATGTAACTTTTGTATCAGACAAGATCAGTCAAATCCCCTCAGGACTTACGTTGAAACCATGTACAGTGTTTTGTACAACTTTTGTCAGTGTAAGCCATTAGGATGAGTCACGACCATTGCTTGACCAGTTTACTCTCTGTGAAAGCCTAAGAGAATGTTTTCTCTCTAGGTGACTCCCCTTAGGCACACTATACATTGTCGATCCTTTTCTTCTGTGGCCCCATAATCTCCTTAAACAGAAAATTTGGGACACCACTGAGTTATAGGATGTTACAGTACAGGTTCTCTTATGTCCTGGGTCCCCACTGACCTTGAAGGGCTAGGACCAAAATATTGGCAATCCTTCTAGCCCAGCGGTTCTCAACCTGTGGATTGCGACCCTGGCGGGGGTCGAATAAGCAAAACACAGAGGTTGCCTAAAGCCATTCCAAATCATAACCGTAGCAAAATTACAGTTTTGAAGTAGCCACCAAAATTATTTTTTGGTTTGGGGTCACCACAACATGAGGAACTGTATTGCAGGGTCACGGCATTAGAAAGGTTGAGAACCACATTCTAGAAAGGCTAGAATCTAGCCCTGCTCTTTCTCTAATTTTTTGGTGTGCAAACTTAAGATATTAACCTTCTCAAAGAGGAGGTTAGTGATTCTATTACTCTGTAACTTAGGTACTTTAACTTAACATCACTGTCTTTATGAATATCAAACACTTTAGACTTAACATAGAATTGGTATTATCCATCAGCCATTGATATTCTAATAAATCCCTATAGAATGTGGTTTAAAAAAACCTTTAGGGCATGGTGGTGCACGCCTGCAATCCCAGCACTCAGGAGGCTGAGGCAAGGAGGATCGGTGCGAGTTCGAGACCAGCCTGGGCTACAAAAGTGAGTTCAAGGCCAGCCTGAACTGCACAGTGAGACCCTGTCTCAAAAAGACAATAAAAATAAATAAATAAATAAATAAATAAATAAATAAATAAGCTTTACATTTTTACACAGAAATTTAGAAATTTAATCTTATGCAAATTAATAGTGGATCAATCTTACCGCATTTTTACTGGTCACTTATTCACTTTTATTACCTTTTTTGTTTCTTTGTTTGTTTATTAAAAAAAATATCCTTTACTTGAGAGAGAGCATAGCACTAATTGAAATGACATTAGAAGCAGGACATATTTAAAAGACCAGAATGGCAGGCATTCCAAGCATAAGTTTAGCATTGTACATTGCTATCCTCAGGGTCAAAAACCTGTTGAAGATTCTTAGGACCACTGTCCGCTTCATCCTATGTATATAAGCGTATGGTTTACCCCTGCCATTTTTCCTTACTTTTCTGTTGCTGTATCTTTATTGTTTAATACTTAAATTCTTGATTTCCATTTAGCTATCTTATGCCTTTCCATTTTTATTTCTTCTTTTGAGTTCTTACACTATGGCGACTATACTATATTTACACATATAGATCTGGTTTATTTCATTATGAGTATGTACAAAATATATAGCCATTTGTATGTAAGGGCTTGAGTTTATCATTCTTTATAGATGAATAATATTGCATTACATAAAAACACCACATCTTTTATAACCATTCTTCAAGTGATGTGCTTTTTGGCTGTTTCCAGGATTTGGCTATCACAAATTATGCTGCTATAAACATAGTTGCACAAACATCATTATGATATGATGTTTTCATTTCTTTCGGGAAAATTCCCAGTAGGGAACAGCTTGACTGAATGGGATTTCCAGTCCTAGCTTTTTAAGGAGGCTCCACACTGATTTCCATAATGGTTGCAGCAGTTTGCATTCCCACTAGCAGTAGAGAAGGGCTCCTTTATCTCTGCAGCCTCTCCAACATTTGTTGTTTGTTGATTTCTTTATGATAGCCACTCCTTAGGGGATGAGATGGTATCTAAGTGTTGTTTTAATTTGCATTTCATGAATGACTAGTGATGTGGGACCTTTCTGCATGTATTTATACTCTTGAAGTATTCTTCCTCTGAGAAGTGTGTGTTCATCTTGGATGCCCATTTCTGGACTGGGTCTTTGAATTTGGGGACTCTAATGTTTATTTTGTTCTTTATAAACTCTAGATAGAAGACTCTGTCTGAATGTTTATTAGTTATTTTTTCAAAATTTATGGGTTATCTTTTCACTTTTTTGGTACTTTCTTTTGATGTGCAGAAGCTTCTCAGCAAGAGGACGCCCCAGTTGTTGTTTCTTTCAAGTATTACACATGTATTTTGATTTTTATCCATGAGCTGTTTGCCTACCCAGATGCCTTCAAGATTTCCTACTACTTTCTCTTCCAGGAGAATTAGTGCTTCTGTTTAATGTTTACATCTTTAATTCATTTTGACTTTAGTGTAGTTCATGGTTATAAGCCTGGGTCCAATTTTAGTCTTCAGGATATAGAGATGCCGGTTCTTCCAGCACCATTTGTTCAAGTGGTTATATTTCTTTCAGTAGGCAACTTTGGCCTATTTGTTGGCAATAAGAAGCTGACAGTATTTGTATTTGCTTCTGCATCTTCTACTCTATTCCCTGATCCTCAGGCCTATTTTTTTTTTTTTTTTTTGCCAATACCATGCTGATTTATCACTGCAGATTTGTAGTATAATTTTCAGTCAAGAATTGTAGTGCCTCCTGCCTTATCTTTGTTGCCCAGGATTGTCTTTGCTATTCCAGGTGTTTTTGGATTCCAAATAAATTTTAGGAATGATTTCTCCAGGTCTTTGAAATACGTTGATGGTATTTTGATAGGGATTGCATTAAATCTGTATAACAATTTTAGGAGTATGTCCATCTTTACAATGTTGGTTCTTCCTATCAGGAGCAGGGAATATCTTTCCATTTTCTATACTTTACAATTTGGGTCTTCCAAATAGACTATCGTGTCATCGACAAATAATGATAACATAACTTCTTTCCCTATTTGTACTCCTTTTATTTCTTTCTCTTGTCTAATGGCTGTAGTTAATGATTCCAGAACTATATTTAATAAGCATGGCGATAGAGGACATCCTTGTCTTGTACCAGATTTGAGAGTAAAAGACCAGTTTTCCCCCATTAGAATTATGTTATCCATTGGATTGTCTTAAATTTATTTTATCAAATTGTGGTATAGGCCATCTATTCCAAATTTTTCTAGTACTTTGAAAAATGCTGAGTGTTAAACTCTGTCAAAAGTCATTCTGCATCAACTGAGATGATCATGTGGTTTTTGAATTTGTCTCTATTGATAAGGTGTACTGCATTTGTAGATTTGCATATGTTGAACCACCCTTATATTCCTGGGATGAATCCTATCTGGTCATGATGAATAATCTTCTTAATAATTTACTGTATTGTATTTACTAGGAGTTCATTGAGGACTTTTGCATCTATATTCATGAGAGAACTTGGTCTGTAGTTCTCTTTTTATGTTGTGTCTTTCTCTGGTTTTAGTACCAGTAGAATATGTGTATCCAGGAATGACTTTGGGAAGATTGCTTTCTTTTCAATTTTACTGAGAAGACTGAAGAGTATTGAGATTATGCCTTCTGTAAATTTCTTGTGTAATTGAGCAGTGAATACATCAGGACCTGGATTTTCTTTGTTGGTAGGTTTTGTTTTGTTTTGTTCTTGTCTGTTTTTATCACATTTTGTATTTTGCTGGCTGTCATTGAGTTATTGAGAGTTCTTATATCTTCTTGATTCAGATTGCTGAAGTGTACCTTTCTAGGAATCTGTCCATTTCACCTTTGTGTTCAATTCTATGAGAGTTAACACTCTCTAAGTAGCTGTTAATGACGTTCTGAATCTCTACTGGGTCTGTGGCAATTTTACCCTTTCCATTTCTTATTGCTTAAATTTGAGTTTTTTCTTTCCTCTCTTTGATGAGGTTAGGTAGGGGCTCATTAATTTAATTAATCTTTCAAAGAACCAGCTATTTGATTCATTAATTATTTGTATTATTTTATTTGTCTTAATTGAATTAATTTCTACTGTGATACTTATAGTTTCCTCTGTCTTTGGGCTTTGGGTTTGGTTTGCTCTACCTTTATGAGGTCATCTACCTTCAGCATTAGAGTATTTATTTGTTCCTGCTCTGTTTTCTTAATGTGTGAGTTCACAGTTATAAATTTCCCCTAAGACCTGCTTTCATTGCATCCCATGAATTTCAGGTGACTGTGTTTGAATTTTCATTAAATTGTAGAAATTGCTTAATTTCTTTTTAAATTTCATCTGTAACTCACTGGTTGCTGAGGAGGGTATTCTTTAATTTCCATATGTTTCTGTGGTTCCGTGGTTCCTGTGGTTTCTTTTCTCATTTATTTCCAGTTTCATTGCACTGTGGTCAGATAATATGTATGGGATAGATTCTATTTTTCTGCATACTTAAGCATGACTTATGGACTAGTATACAGTCTATTTTAGAAAATGTCTCGTGTGCAGCTGAAAACAATGTATATTCAGAAATGGTTGGGTGGAACATTCTGCATATGTCCACTAATTTCAATTGCTCCAAGTTGTGGCTCATATTTGCTACTTCTTTGCTAATTTTTTGTCTGCTTGACCTATCTTTTTGGATAATAAGGTATTAAGATCTCCTGTTAAGATTGTGGCATTGAATATTAGATTTTTCATGTCCATTAAGATTTGTTTGTGTATATACCATGTCAAGTGTGTACATCTTTAGTAATGTTACCTGTTCTTTTTGAATTTTTCTCCTGACCAGCATATAGTGGCATTCTTTATTTTGTTTCATCAATTTTGGTTTGAAGTTCAGAGTATCTACAAACAAGATTGCTACTACTGTTTTTTTTTATGAGGTGCTTGGGCATGTAGTACTGTTTTCCATCTTTGACTTTCAGCCTCTAAATTTCTTTATGAATTTAGTGTGTTTCTTGTATATAGCATATTTTAGGGTTTTGCTTCTTATTGCACTGTGCCAGTCTATTTCTTTAAATTGGATAAGTAAGTCCATTTATTTTATTTTATTTTATTTTATTTTATTTTATTTTATTTTATTGTATTTTATTTTATTTTGGTGAGACTAGGGTTCAAACTCACGACCTTGCACTTGCCAGGCAGGCACTTGTGCCACGGAGCTATCTCCCTAGCCCAAGTCCATTTACATTGATGATTATAAGTGAATTGTATTGACTTATGATTGACATGGTTTTTTTTCCTAGTATTGTTTACTCCTTTTCTCCTGTGTTTAATTGATTGTCCTATTTGGTGGGTTCTGTTCTGACTTGTGGATTTCAGGTCATTTTGGTCACTCTCTATAATATTTTTTTAGCAGTCCGTGTAGGGTTGTCTTTGACATCATGAAACTTTCATTGTTCTTTGTCATGGAAGTATTTCACTTCTCCCTTATACTTGAATGATAGTTCTGTGGGGTATAGCAGTCTGGGCTGGAATTTGTTTTCATGGAGGACTTGAAGCACTCTGCTCCATGCTCTTCTTGACTTCATGGTTTGTAAAGAGAAATCTTCCATTATTCTGATGCATTTTCTCTTAAATGTGACTTTTTGTTTTTCCTCTAGGGGCTTTCTGTATATTATTCTTCTGCTAGACTTCTGGGAGCTTGACCATTATATGTCTGGGTGTATTTTTGGTTGTATTAATGATTTTTTGGTGTTCTGTATTCATCAGTTACCTTAATGCCAGATTGTTTTTTCACGTTTGGGAAGTTTTCTACTGTTACTTCTGGCCATATTCTTTCTCTTTCATTTGTCTTGACTCCTTTCTCATTGATGCCTATTAGTCTCACATTGTTCATCTTTGCATTGTTTTGCAGATGTTGAATTATTTTTCCTACATCTTGTTGTTTTTAAGAGATCCTTTCTTACCTTTTCACTAGCTGTAACTTTGTCTTCAAGATCTGAGACTCTATCTTCAATTTCATATAGTGCTACCAGCTTATTGAGATTTTATTTATCTCTCACTGAAATTTTATTGTCCTTTATATCTCCGTGAAACTACTTTATGTGATCTATTTCTTTCCTATATTTCTCATTCAAGGATTCCATCATTGTTTTCTATTATCCTCTAATTTTTTATCAGGGTCTTCTTTAGAAGTGTTTATTAATTTTTTCATTATAGTTATCCTTTCTTTTTCTACTTCAGAGATTATTTCTGATCTAATTTCTTAAGTTGTTCCTTTACTTTAGACATTTTTTTCTTCAGACTATTAATTCACACATTTCTTTTTATACTTCAGAGGTTATTTCTTATCTCATTGCCTCTATACATGCCCACATTTGTTTCTTTACTTCAGATGTTATTAATTCAGAGATTTCAGCTGTGTGATTTCCATTTTCTTCTACGCCAGTGTTTTCTGTATTTGTTCTATATGGGCTTGGGCCTGAGATTGCACCTTGCTCCTCTCTTTGTCATTTTGTATAACATTGTCCTCTGACCTCTGGTGTCGTGCTTTAGTGCATTTATGCTGTTAGCACCTACTACATTTTGGGTATGGATCTACCAAGTTTGATCTTGTCCAGATATGCCTGGTTGAGTCTGGCTACCATTTTCAGCTTCTTCCTGCTGCAATCCATGGAAGTAAACCCACTGTTTAGCCTGGAAATTCTGCAGCCCCTCTGCAGAGAATTTTACTGCCAGGTTCCACAGGATGTGCAGGGTCTGGAGTCTGGATAGAGAAGTTCAGGTCAGGGCACGCACGCAAAGGTTCCTACCCTCATCTTGGTCCTGGGTTCCTGTTGGGAAAGAAGTTCCCAGTGGAGAGTAAGTTCTAGGTGGGGAAAAAATTCTGGGTGCAGCACACAGGCCAGGAGGTCCTACCTACATTACCACTGGTCCACAAGAAGTCCAAATTTTATTGTAAATTAGTATATTTTCAAGTCTTGATTACCCACATGATAAAACTTGAGGTTGTTCAAAGTGTTAATTTTTGTTAATTTTGGAATATGGTTTATGTTTATATGTGAAAGAGGAGAATTTTCATAATAAAATTTAGAAATGTATAATCCTAGACTTGAAAGGAATATGGCAAATTTTACTTTTCTTGTCAAAAGCTTTGTCTACTTAATGTATATGTACAAATATCACTTCTTCTGTATTACTGTTAAGCGTCAGACCAAAGAGACTTTCTAACTCTAGCTTCTAGGAGAGGTGTAATATGCTTACATATAAAAGATATTTCTTTGGGACCTGCAAGACAGCTCAGCAGACTAAAGCACCTGCTTAGACAAGTGCAGGGACTGAAGTTCAATTCCTGGCACCAAATGCTACTCCAGCTCCCCTCTCCACCACATCAGGCTAAGCAGGCTAAAGTCCATATGTAGCAGTTTGTGCCTGTAATCCCAGAGCTGAGGAGGCTGAAATCAGGAGGGACAGCATGATTTTGAGTTGCATAATGAGGCCCTGAAACAGGCAAATACATTTGAAAAATGTTTGATTCTTTTAAAAACATGTTTGCCATGAAAACGTAGGTAGTGTGAAAACAACCACTAAATCAGAGACAATAAGAAAGGAAAAGGCTCATATTGACATTATCATCATTGGGCATATGCACTCTGACAAGCCCACCACCACCAGCCATCATATATACAAGTGCAGTGGCAGTGACAGAAGAAGCATTAAAGCATTTGAGAAAAATGCTGCTGAGATGGGGAAGGGTTCTTTCAAAGATGCCTGGTTCTTGGACAAACTGAAAGCAGAGCATGAGCATGGTGTTACTATTGACATCTCCCTGTGGAAAATTTGAGACAGCATGCATTATGTGACCATCCGTGATGCCACTGGACATAAAGACTTCATCAAAAACATGATTATAAGCACATCTCAGTCTGACTGTGCTGTCAAGAATGGGCAGATCCATAAGCATGCCCTTCTAGCTTACGCTCTTGGTGTGAAACAACTAATTGTTGGTGTTAACAAAATGGATTCCAAAGTGCTAATATGCCTTGGTTCAAAGGATGGAAGGTCACCCAGAATGATGGAAATACCAGCAGAACCACATTGCTTGGAGCTTTGGATTGCATCATTTCACCCATCTGCCCAACTGACAAGCCTTTGCAACTGTCCCTCCAAGATGTCTATAAAATTGGTGGTATTGACCCTGTCTCTGTGGCCTGAGTGGAGACTGGTATTCTCAAACCCAGAATAGTGGTCACCTTTGCTCCAGTCAACTTCACAACTGAAGTCAAGTCTGCCAAAATGCACCACAAAGCTTTGAATGAAGCTCTTCCTGGGGACAGTATGGGCTTCAGAGTCAAGAATGTGTCTGTCAAAGATCTCCATCATAGCAATGTAGCCAGTGGCAGCCAAAACAACCCACCAGTGGAAGCATCTGGTTTCACTGCTAAGGGGATCATCTTTAACCATCTTGGGCAGATCAGTGCTGGCTATGTCCCTGTCCTGGATTTTTCACACAGCTTACATTCCTTGCAAGTTTGCTAATCTGAAGGAAAAAATTGATCGCTGATCTGTTAAGAAGCTGGAAGATGGGGCCAAGTTTTTGAAATCTGATGATGCTGCCATTGTTCGTGTGGTTCCAGGCAAGCCCATGTGTGTCAAGAGCTTCTTTGACTTCTCACCTCAGCATAATTTCACTGTTCATGATATGAGACAGACAGTTGCTGTGTGTATCATTAAAGCTGTGGACAAGAAGGCTGCTGAAGCTGGCAATACATACAAGTTTGCCCAGAAGTCTGAAAAGGCTAAATGAATATTATCCATAACACCTGCCACCCCAATCTTAATCAGTGGTGGAAGGCCAGTCCCAGAACTGTTTCTCCCAATTGGCCATTAAATTTTAATCATGAAAAACTGGTTAATGATAACAATGCATCATAAAACCTTCAGAAGGAAAGGAGAATATTTTGTGGACCATTGTGTGTTTGTGTGTGTGCATGTGTGTGTGTGTGTGTGTGTGTGTGTGTGTGTGTGTGTGGCAGTTTTTTAAGGTATTAGTTTTAAAATCAATACTTTTTAATGGAAACAACATGACCAAAATATGTCACAGAATTTTGAGACCCATAAAAACAGCTTAATGAGAAAACAATTAAAAGTTGTGTCATTATAGGACTGACAAAGCATAAAGTTAGACAAGTATACATTGTCATGGTGCTGGTAGAATGGATGATATCCTACTGTAAGTCTGACAATACAGTATTTCTTAGAAGCTTCTCAAGAACTGACAGAAGAGGGGTAACAAGAAAATCATTGTCTGTGTTATAAAGATCCCACAAACCTAATAAAGCATTAGGAACAGTACATAAATGATTATCTAGATTATATAAGAAAGAAACACATACACACTAAAATATTAGTTCCAGCAATAGCTCTTCCACGTGCATTGAAAATTTATTTCATCAGGTAGAGACTGAAAGATAAGAATTATAAACATGAGTATAATATAGGATATAGAAAGCAGAAAAATTATTAGGGAATTGCTCGAAGTCTATTAAATAAGCATGACAACACAGGTATACACATATGTGTGCATATTGGAAAAAGAAGATACAAAAATTGATTAGAAAACATTATGCAGATGTGGTCATTCTTATGATTCTCATGGTAAAAATATTTTCGTATATATTTTCTATATATTTTTTTCTGATACTCCCCAGAGTTATATCATTCAGTAATAGGTGGAATAATTTCTATGACCACACAGAGATAGATAGATGATAGATAGACAGATAGACAGATAGATGTCAACTGTCACTGACATGTTTATCATCTAAGACTAATGCTTCAACTCCAAGGTTGAAATTACAGGGAATATATTAATAATTGAAGTGACGAAACATAAAAACCAACTCAACTCTTTCTTTATAGCCAAAACCATTTTAGATCCATTCTGAAGCTACACGATAGAGTATACCTTTGCCATTTTAATTACCACCCCACTACCTAAACCAATATATTGGCCTGGGGAGGTAGATTGGCAGTGTGGTGCCTGCCTGGCAAGCACATGGTCCTGAGTTTGATTCACAGTATCGAAAACTAACACCTACACAAATATATTTACATATCTGGAAAGATATGTAAACTTATTTTTAACTTTAGATAAAAGAAATGACATTTTTCAATTTACAGTAATCATTTTTCTGCATTTTGAGAACCAGCATATAGGGGGATAAAGAAAGAGACAGAGCCAGGTGGCAGGAGGGTAGGAGAGAGATTAGTAAAATGATGGGAATCTAACCAAGGAATATTAAATAGTTAAAAGTGAGTAAAATAAATTAAATGGATTTATAATTAATTTAGAGGATATACTAATACAGTAGAGTGAAAAAACTGAATATTTCTAGTCTAAGTGACTGAAGGATAGTAGGTCTGCTTGTTCAGACTAAGAGTATCAGAGGAAGAGCCATTGCACTAGTGTGACTGGGTAATTATTTTTTGTTGTTGCTTTGTTTTGTTTTGGCAGCTTTTCAGGGTCTCACTACTAGATTGCAATCATAGTGATCCGTCTGTCTATAGCCTCCCAACAGCTAGGATCACAGGCACGCGCCACCGTGCCCTGTCTCCGTTGCTGTCTCAGGATTCCCCAGGGGCAGGGCCAGCATGGCAGGAGTGGGAATTGAACCCCCTGGCCCTTGAGCCTGCTTGCAGGTACTTTAATCTGCTCAGCTACTTGCCTGGCCCTGATAATCTCCCTTCAAAAGTGATTCACCACACTAACATTACCAGGCTCGGGGTAGCTTGCCTCTCCTTCTGAAGTTGGATTCCAGGCTCTTTTCATTTCTAACAAAGAACTAATGCAACAAGCAAGAAGCTTTGAAGACATTTATTTGAAAAAGTAGAAGAGTGAAGAAGAACCTAGCTCTGCAGCGTGAATTTTGGCTATGACTGAAGGAGAAAACAGCACGATAAAATGCACCCTCGAGGACACAGGACAAGCTAATGTGAGGAAAGCCACCACAGACAGCTCTTCAAAGCACTGGTATCCGTTTATGCCATCCAAATTGCAAGGAACCCCCCAAGAGAACTCCTACATAGGGGTCCTGAGAGGCAATGCAGGTTGTAGACAGCTGAGTTAGGCAGAAATATCACAGTCGGATATTACTAGGCCCCTAATAGAGCCCCAACGTGGAAGACAAGATACCTTAAAACTGTGGGAGAGACCTCAATACAAAGTGTTAAGCAAATGCAGCCACAGGCCTCCCTAGAGGAGGATGTCAGGGCCTGGGACTCTAAGTAGGCATGGATCATCTTGAAAAAGCCCGTCACTAGCCCAGCCTCCTATAGAAAAAAGCCCTGCTCTGTATTTGTGCCTGCTTTCCTCATGACTTGTTTCCCAGTTAATCAATCTCATTCAAGTAACCATGCTTGCAATCTTATTATTTGACCATAGTTTCCTGCCACCTCATGCCCACTTTGCAATTTGCCATGTTCCCCACCTGCACCCCTTTCACTTCATGGTTCTGCTGCATAAAATCCTGAGAATGGGCAGGTTCCTGGGCAGCCTGCTCAGGGGCCCTTCTGCTCGGACAGGAGTTTTCTTTCCTTCAATAAATACGATCTGTCCTTAGCCTCTTTTTTTTTTTTTTTTTTTTTTCCTAAAATTCATCCCTCTGCTTTAGAGAACATGAACTCAGCCTAGGTACCTTTCAGGTCAGGAGTTTCTTTGCCTTCTCTCTCGGTTCCAGGCCTCAGGTTGGTCTCAGCCATTCTGTTGATAACCTGCTCTCGTCTTTGAGAGGAGTTCAGGTGCAGAACTTCAGAAATTATTCTGTGACCTTGTGTTTAACAGCTGACATTTACTTCCCCAGCCAGGTTGCACATTCCTAAGGCCCTACAGCTCCCGAGGTTTGTTTTGTTTTGTTTTTATCTGATGTGTGTGTATGTGTGTGTGTGTGTGTGTGTGTGTGTGTGTGTGTGCCAATTAATCATTTATTTTTTATTACATACATCAGTATTTCACAGAAAAAATAAAGAACCCCTTAATGTTAAACTGTGATTAATCATATCTCTTTTAATATTGAAACCTACATTTTTACACAATTATAACCAGTAAACATAATTTATATCCTAGTTAACATTTCAATTCTATATGATTTTGAATGCAGTTTTACATATAGCAACATTTAAAGACTGTGTGGGTTTACTGTAGCAACTGCATCACATGAAGATTTACCTATGTCTGAAATGATGGGCTTCTGAAAAACAAAACTTGTATACGCAGCTTCTTTAAAGATTTCCCTGGGTGAATGCCACTCCTAAGTATTTTAAGTGACAATTGAAGGGTTTAATCAGATAAAAACTTATATCCAAAGAAATCAAATGTGACCTCTCAAGCACAGAGCAATACTATAGTTTGGAGGTGAGTATATTTTTGGTTTTGGCAGTGGAAATCTGTGCAATCTCTGAGTTATTGCAAAGCTTCCTTTGGGGTTCTTGGGAAAAGTGTGGGCTCGTTTCTAGTGAAACTTCTATGGCACAGGTGAAAAGAAGCGGTCGGCCTGGGGAGGTAGCTTCGTGGTCTAAACAAGTGCAAGGATCTTGGTTTGGTTCCAGGTACCGCACGTCATACACACCCTGTTCCAGGCTGGCCCCGGAAACAGGGCATAGGGCACATGCCTGTAATCCCAGCACTGGGTAGGCTGAAAGCAATACATACATACATACATACATATTTTTAAAAGAAATGAATGGAGTGTTCTACTCACATGCAAAAGTAACTCACTTGCAAATACTAAGTGAATGGAAAAATCCATTTTCATTTTAAAGGAAATTATCCAGCCTTATTGTATTCTGCGAACAAATAAAAATTATTTAGACCGCATTTGCATTGGGAAACTACAATTTTTATTTTTTAAATTATGATTTTTTTGGTCTCCTTTCTGTTTATCTTTATTCCATCCTACTTCATTTCCCCCTTGCCCGTTAGACTTTCTTTCTATGGGATTTTCCAAGGAGTTCAGAAGGGCTGAAGGTCCTCATTTTCAAAACTACTCTGACAGCACCCAGTTAGCAAAGTAGTTAGTATCCCCACCTGTCAAAACTACTCTGTTCCTAACTAGGACTGGAAGTCTGACCATGACTAATCTAACTGAGACAAAGGAAAATGAGCCTTGCTGTGTGATGAACCACCATCCTCTGGTAGTGTAGAAAACAGTAGCAGAACGGTAGCAAGCTGTCAATGCCTGACCTTCACTTTACAGCCGTATTAAACAAGTAGGACCTCCATATGACAAACAGAACACTGAGGATACTGGTTCCAAAACTGAATCTGTAGCATTTAGCATAAGTTCTTTTCTATTTTGTGAGGTGTCTCTATAACAGGTGGAGTTGATCATCATTCAGATTCTTTTCTATATTGCCAATAAAATATCTAATATCCTCTTATTTTAATTATAACTAGGGTGAATGAATACACTAAATGAAAATATTGATGTTTTTGTGACTATTGGGACAAATTTTTTTTTTCTATAGGATTTAGAATGAGTAAATGGTTTCTGTCTTATAAAACTAAAGATATTTTATAGTGACTTAAAACACATTAAGTCTGAAGAGATAACAAAAAATTAGTTCATACCACAAATGTAATTAAGATTAGCAGATGTAAAATTCATATTGTCATTTTTGTTTTATAGCCACATTTATACTAGAAGCTAAATATTTCCTAACAAGCGGTTGGAACAATACTTCAGAGGCATAAGTGCCTGTCTAGAAAGCTCAAGGTCCTGAGTTCAATCTCAAGTATGATAGATAGATAGATAGGTAGATAGATAGATAGATAGAGAGAGAGAGAGAGAGAGAGAGAGATAGATAGATAGATAGATAGATAGATAGATAGATAGATAGATATAGCTAATGACAGGTACTTGAAAGTACTTTAAACTAATACAATGAAAATATATTGAGTGAAGACATACTTTTTAATGTATTTAGGACAAGGGATTCAGGATCTACAGAGTCTCACTAGCTAGATCAGACTCAGTGATTTTCCTGTTTTCAGCCTCCCAAAGTGCTGGGATTATAGGTGCCTGCCACCATGCCCAGTCTCTGTCTCTCTCTCTGTCTCTCTGTCTCTCTGTCTCTCTGTCTCTCTGTCTCTCTCTCTCGCTCTCTCTCTCTCTCTTTACAGGACTGGGGTTTTGAACTCATGACCTTGCACTTGCCAGGCAGGCACTTGTGCCACAGAACTATCTGCCCAGTCTCACTCACCATCTCAGTGAACCCGGAGTGACAGGGCCAGCATGACACACAGGGGATCAAACCCCACCCCAGCCACTGCACTCTGCCAAAGCAGGCACTTTAGTCTGCTGAGCTATCAGGCCCTCCCAGAAGAAATACTTTTGAAATAGCTAGTGGGGCTATTGAACGTGAACATTTTGTTCCTGTAATTTATAGGTTCAGCTAGAGACCATCAACAGGGACTTGTGAAGTTGTTGGAGCTTGTTTCCTTTCCTTCTGGGTGTTTAAGTGAAACAAGATCCATGAGAACCAAAATTAATCTCTCTCTTCTCTCCTGTCCTCTCTTCTCCTCTGCTCTCCTCTCCTCAATTCTCCTCTCTTCTCCTCTGTTCTGCTCTCCTCTCCTCTCCTCTCCTTTCCTCTCCTTTCCTCTCCCCTCTTCTCCTCTCCTCTCCTCTCCTCCCCTCCCCTTCTGTCTCTCCCTCTTTGTCTCTCTCTCTGCCTCTGTCTCTGTCTCTGTCTCTGTCTCTCTGTCTCTCTCTCATTCCATGTATATCAATGTCAGAGCTCCTCCTCGGAAGAAGAGGGCCAAAATAATTATTCTCTAAGTCCAGTTACCCTCCTTAGCTTTGGCCTCTAAGCCTCAATTGTTTACATTAATATTAAAGAGGAAACAGCAGGCTTTAAATATTATTATCCTACTGTAGGTAGTTAGATTAGCTAGAAATATTATTGGCTGTCAGACAGGCCTAGGCCCTCAAGCAGACAGCACACACCTTGAAGACAACACACACACCTTGAAGCTAAGAGAGATGGATGTTCCCACTGTGGATCAGACCTAAAGACAAAAGATGAAACAAATGCTTACCTCCTTATGATAAGCACTAAAAATTGATCATCACCTTGAAGAAGCCAGGAAGAGTCACTAATCCAACCACTACTGGCTGGCTAGCAGATAAACTCCTCTCGTATATTCGTGCCCACTTGCTATGTGACTTATTTCCCAATTTTACGCTCCCTTCCCGATCAATTTTACCTGAGCAATGGTGCTTATAACCTCATTGGTTGACCACAGCTTTGTCCCACCTCATGCCCCCCTAAGTGAGTCCCATGTTCTCCACCTTAAACTCTCCTTACCATATGGTTTTACTCTATAAAAATTCCTGAAAGAGACAGTTTCCCGGGGACAACCTTCTCAGGCCCCGCTCCTGTCCCTCTCTCAGACAGAAGCTTTCTTTCCCCCAACCCCCAATAAATATATTCTGCTCTGAAGCTTCATTTGTTCCTAAAATTCATTCTCTGGTTTTAGAGAACATGAACTCTCTCCCAGGTACCTTTTAGGTGGGGAGTTTCACTCCTCTATATAACTACCTGGATATGAATCATTTTGAAGTATAATGTATGGCCAGAGAACTATTTTCTTCAGTAATCATAGACAGTATTACTTCTGGGAAACAGAGCTTTGTTCTGTTTTCATGGTAGTTGATAACCTGCCATCTTAAAATATTTAGGTTTCCTTTTACTTATTCTTATTTTTAAATAGAATCAACGATAGTAAAAAAATTCAAAATGATACAGAATTTCACTAAACAAAATAACAAAAATCTAATAGTGTTTGTTATATTGCATAATGTTGTCCTGAAATTAGTTGTTTGTATTACCTTAAATAAATGTGTAAAATAGGGTTTAAGAAGTTATAAGAAATTCAAAAGGAGAAGAAAATAATATTTAAGCATTAACTGTCTTTTCGATGGATCAGAATCAATCAAGAGGACAATTATTCAAAGTATATATATATATATATATATATATATATATGTATATATATAGATAGATAGATAGATAGATAGATATGGATATAGATATAGACATACTTCTTTATTCTATGTCCTTTTCCTTGTCCAAGTTGTTCCTTCCCTTGGAACAGATTTTTACCATTCACAGTATCTATTACACTTTTCAGGTTTAATTTAATCTTTCATATTCTTACACTACAGAGACAATGCAATGTTTGCACATATGGATCTGATTTATTTCACTTATGACTACGGTCTCTAGTTCCATCCATTTACATATAAAAGCCATATGCTTAACTTTTTACACCTGAGTAATATTCCCTCCATTAAATAAAAACACCACACCTTTTTTACCCATAACTCAGTTGATGGGCATTTGGGTAGTTTTCAAGATTTAACTATGACAAAGTGTGCTGCTATTAACATGAGTGCACATATATCACTGTGGTATATTTTCTGTTCTCAGGAAAAATACCCAGAATAGCAGTGTTAAATGAGACCTCCAGACTGAGGTTTTTAATGAAACTTCAAAATGATTAGCCGGGTGTGGTGGTGGCTCACGCCTATAATCCCAGCACTTGGGAGGCTGACGCAGGAGGATTGGTGCGAGTTAGAGACCAGCCTGGGCTACAAAAGTGAGCTCAAGGCCAGCCTGAACTGCATAGCAAGACCCTGTCTCAAAAAGACAAAAAAAAAAAAAAAATGATTTCAATAGTGGCTGTACCAATTTACACACCTACCAAGAGTGAAAAGCTGTTCCTTTCTTCCCATAGCCCCTCCAGTGTTTATAACTGGTTGAACTTCCAGATAGCCATTCTTTGTGGGTGAGACAAAAAAATTGGTTTTTTTTTTTTAATTGACGTTTCTTGAATGAGCAATGATGTTGAATACATTTATCATATATCTATTTTCCATTTGTATTTTATCATTTGATAGCTGAATATTTATCTCAGATGCCAAGTTTTAGATTGGGTCCTTGAATACTGAGGCCCTGCTGTTTAAAAATCTTTATATGTTTTAGATGGGAATCTTTGAAGAACAGTCAGCTAAATACTTTTTCCAATTCATGAATTTTCTATGTACTATGGTGGTGACTTCTTTTGGTATGCAGACACTTCTCAAAAAGATGAGATCATAGGTGCTGATTCTTTGAAGTATTTCCCATGTAGTTTGTCTTTTGTTCATGAACTCCCTCCCTACCTGTGTGACTTTAGGACTCTTCCCTACTATCTCCCCCAGTGGATTTAGTGTTTCTGTTTTAATTTTTACATCTTTGATCCATTTTGACTGGTTTTGTGCATGGTGAGAGATATGTGTCAAATTTTAGACTCATTTGGAAAGCCAGATTTCTCAGCACCACTTATTAAAGAGGCTACTTTTCTTCCAGTGGACATGTTTTACACATTCATCAAAGATAAGGTGGCTGAGTGTATTTGTAGTTGGGCCGGCATGTTCTAATCAGTTCCATTGATCCTCAGGTCTGTATTTTTTTTGTTGTTGTTGTTTGGTTGGTTGGTTGGTTGGTTATTTTTTGTCTTTTTTGTTTGTTTTGTTTTGTTTCATTGTTTTGTTTAACCAGGCCACGCTTTTTTTTTTTAAATCACAACATGTTTCTCATATATTTTCAAGTCAGGGATGGCACTTTGCTTTACTAAATCTCTTCTGGTTTCAGATGAAATTGAGAATGTATTATCTACCTGTAGGATAAGCTAATGGTATTTTAAGCAGGATTACACTGTAGCTGTATAACAATTTGGGGAGTATGGCTATATTCACAGCATTGAATTTTCCTGACCAGGAACAAGGAATATTCATTTTCTGAAATATTAAATTTCTTTTTTTAGGGTACTGCAATTTTCACAAGAACCTGTATCAAATAAATAAATAAACAAACAAACAAACAAATAAATAAATAAATTGCTTTTTTTTAAAAAAAGAGAAAGCAATGTATTGATTTTTGAGTGCTAACTTTATATCCTGCTGAGCTACTGAATTTGGTTTTTAAATTAGTAAGAATCCTGGCGGAGTTTTTGGAGTTTCCTATGTAGAGTATCACCATGCTATCTGCAAATGAGAATTTCAGTCATTCCTTTTCCGTCATTATTCCTTTTATTTCTCTGTTTTACCTAATTGCACTGGCTACCGTTTCTGGAACTATGCTCAATGGGATTGGTAACAGTGGCCATCTTTGTCTTGCTCCTGTTTTTTTTTTTTATTTAATATTTTTATTGTTTAAATTTAACAATGATTATATTACATATTTTCATGATCAGATCAGTTTAGATTAATACATATAGGTATATAAGATTGAT
>PVJA010007882.1:0-15989 GCA_004027025.1 Myocastor coypus | reverse complement strand
TTTGAGTTCTTTACAAATTCTAAATAGAAGACCTTTGTCTGAATACTTATTAGTTGTTGTTGTTGGTTTTTTTTTTTTTCAAAATTTGTAGGTTGTCTTTTCTTTTGATGTGCAAAATCTTCTCAACCACAAGAGGTCCCATTTGTTGATTCTTTCAAGTGATAAATGTGCATTTTGATTTTTGTCCATAAACTGTTTGCCTAATCTGATATCTTTAAGATTTCCTCCCACTTTTTCTTCCAGGAGATTTAGTGCTTCTCTTTTAATATTTACATCTTCAATCCACTTTGACTTTACTGTAGTGCATGTTGATAGACCTGGTTCAAGCTTTAGTTTTTGGCATGTAGAGAGCCAGGTTTTCCAGCACCATTTATGAAAGAGACTATCTTTCTTCCCGTAAATATGTTTGGCCCCTCTGTCAAAGATAAGGAGGCTGAGTGTGTTTCTTTTTTTTTTTACCAATACCATGCTGATTTTATTACTATACCTTTGTAGTATAACTTTAGATCAAGAATTTCAGTGCCTCCTGCTTTATCTTTGTTGTCCAGGACTGTCTTTACTATCCTAGGTTTTTCCTGGTTCCAAATAAATTTTAGGAGTGATTTCTCCAGGTTGTGAGGTAAGTTGATGGTATTTTGATAGAGATTGCATTAAGTGTGTATAACAATTCAGGGAGTATGACCATCTTCACAATATTGCTTCTTCCTATCTGGGAGCAGAGAATATCTTTCCAATTCTAAAATTCCCTAGGATCTCCTTTTCGAGAGTATTATAGTTTTCATTGAATACATCTTTTACTTCTTTATTTAATTCCTAATTATTTCATTTTCTTCAGTGCTATTGTAAAGGTATTGTTTCTGTAATTTTCCTCTCAGTGTGTTTGTTGTCTGTGTAGAGGAGTGCTATTGACTTTTTTTTTTTTTTTTTTTTTTACACAGGATCTCACTATACAATTCATGCTGGCTTTGAGCCCAACTTTTTGGCCCAGGCTGGTCTTGAACTCACACCAATACTCTTGCCTTAGGTTCCCAAGTGCTGGGAGAATGCTATTAACTTCTTTGTGTTGACTTTGAATCGTGCTATGCTAGTGAAATTGTGTATTAATTCTAATAGTTTCTTGGTGGAGTTGTTGGCTCTTCCAAATAGACTATCCTATCATCTGCAAATAATGATAGTTTCACTTCTTCTTTACCTATTCTTACTCCTTTTATTTCTCTGTCTTCTCTAATGGTTATAGCTAATGATTCCAGAACTATATTGAATAGGAGTGATGATAGAGGACATCCTTGTCTTGTACCATATCTGAGAGTAAATGACTTCAGTACTTCCCTATTCAGAACTATGTTAGCTATTAAATTGTCATAGATGGCTTTTATCAAATTGAGGTAGAGACTGTCTGTTCCAATTGTCTATAGAATTTTGAGCATGAATGAGTGTTGGACTTTGTCAGAAGCCTTTTCTGCATTAATTGAGACAATCATGTTTTTTATGGATTTGCCTCTCTTGATGTAGTGCATTATGTTTATATGTTGAACCATTCTTGCATTCCTGGGATGAATCCTACCTGGTCATGATGAATAATCTCCTTAATGATTTGCTGCATTCTTTCCAAGGATTTTTGCATTTATGCTCATGAGAGAAATTGGCCAATAGTTCTATTTTTCAGTTGCATCTTTCCCTGGTTTGGGTTATAGTATAATACTTGCCTCCAGGAATATTTTTGGGAGGTTAGATTCCTTTGAAATTTTATTGAAGATTTCAAGGAGTACTGGGATTATATTCTGTAAATTTCTTGTAGAATTAGCATGTGAATCCATTAGAACCTGGATTTTTCTTTGTTGGTAGTGTATTTTTCATTACATTTTGTATTTCATTGGCTGTTATTGGGTTATTGAAGGTTCTTATATGTTCTTGATTCAATTTTGGTAATTTATATATTTCTAGCAATCTGTCCATTTTTTCTGTGTCTTCAATTCTGTGAGAGTAGAGACTCTCAAAGTAGCTCTTGACTACCGTCTGGAACTCTGCTGGATCTGTGGTAATGTCATGCTTCTCATTTCTTATTGCTTGAATTTGAGTTTTTTTCTTTCCTCTTTTGATAAGGATAGCTATGGACTTATCAATTTTGTTTAATCTTTTAAAGAACTAGCTTTTTGATTCATTACTACTTTGTATTGCTTTCTTTCTCTCAGTTGAACTAATTTCTGCTCTAATCTTTATAATTTCCTCTGATCTTTGGGCTTTGGGTTTGGTTTACTCTTCCTTTTCTAGGTCATCTAGGTGCAGCATTAAGGTATTTATTTGTTCCTGCTCTGTTTTCTTAATGTCTGAGTTAAGAACTGTAAATTTCCCTCCAGAACTGCTTTCATTGCATCCCATAAATTCTAGTAGGTTATGTTTGAATTTTCATTAAACTGTACATATTATTTAATTGCTTGTTTAATTTCCTCCGTAACCCATTGGTTGTTGAAGAAGGTCTTGTTTACTTTCCATGTATTTCTGTGTTTTTTAATGGTTTCTCTTTGCATTTATTTCGTTTTATTGCACTGTGGTCTGACAATATTCACAGGATAATTTCTGATTTCCTGCATACACTTAAGCATTATCTATGGACTAATATGTGCTCTATTTTAGAAAATGTCCCATGTCCAGCTGAAAACAATGTGTGTTCAGAATTGGTTGGGTTGAACACTCTGTGTATGTCCACTAATCAATTTGTTCCAAGTTGTGGTCCAGTTCTGCTACTTCTTTGTGCCAATATGTTGTCTGCTTGACCTATCTTTTTGGGATAATGTGGTGTTAATTTCTCATGTGAAATTAGTTCTATTTGATATTAGATTTTTCATTTCCATTAAGATTTGTCTTATACAGCTCGCTGCTCCCCTGTTGGGTGGGTATGTATTTATGAGTGTTACCTATTCATCTTGAGTTTTTCTCCTGACCATTATGTTTCATTTCACTATGGTCAGTATGTAATGACTGCCTTTATTTCATTTGATCATCTTGCTTTGAAGTTGAGACTATCTGCAAACAGGATTGTTACATCTACTTTTTTCTGAGGTGCTGGGGTATTTACTATTGTTTCCCATTCTTTGACTTTCAGCCTCTGAATTTCTTTATGAATTGAGTGTGTTTCTTGTATACAGCATATTGCTGGATTGTGCTTCTTATTCCACTGTACCAGTCTATTTATTTATTTATTTATTGTTGGAGAGTTAAGTTCATTTACATCGATGGTTGCAATTGATACGTATTGACGTATGTTTGACATGTTTTTTACTTACTATTTTTCCCCTTTTTCTCTTCTATCAGAAAGTAAACAGAGACTGTGTGCTTATTCTGGCCCATCTTACATGGTGGGACACACTCATCTTAAAAGCCACAAGAAAGTTTGCTAAGTACCCTAGATCCAACTGGTTCCCTTCTTTCCTCCAATTCCCCACCTGACAGATACAGCCTCAGAGTGGGAAACAAAAATGGACAAGAAGGAGACTACATTTTTTAGAAGAAAAAAAGAGGAAAATGAAGTAGAAGAATAAACTGATCTCAGAAAATAAAATGAATGCAATTTTAAATTCAATGAAAAGACTACACAGTACTTAGACATATGGATATGTGTCAGTGAAAGAATTTGTAAATTGTGAGCTATTTCAGTAAAACATTAAAAATGTAGAAAGAATAGTTCAAACAAGAGCTGGTAAAAGATTAATCAAGGGAAAAAAAAAAAGAACACTTTAAAAACAGCTGAGATAGTGAGACCCTGCCTCAGAAAGACAAAATAAATCAATTAATTTATTAATTTTTTAAAAAGCCAAACTTCAGAAAATAGATGTAATAATATATATTTTATATTATATATTTATATTATTTTATATATTCACAACACAAAATATTAATTATATAAATATTTCTAAATTTTTATATTTATTTTTTTTATATAGGCAAGAGGAATGAAGACCAGAATGAGACCAGTGAAACCAAAGCAAATGTGTGTCAGCTTGTACATGAAGGAAAAAATGTGACTGCTGGATTCTGTAGGCTCTTAAGGCAGTTCCATAAATCATGTAGGACCAAATTACACCCACCAGGGAGAAGTAAAGCCACGCTGCTATTTCCAACTCTGCCACATACAGCCTGTACATTCTTGGTGGTGAGCCACGAATGTGTGCTGGGCACTGTGCTCGCATGGCGCGCAGCAATGAGAGGAGCAGGCTTTGCTTTCACAAAAGCCTTGTGTACGTTTCTTCTAATCCTTGTCCTACTCATAGATTGAACTAGATGCTAAGAAAATTATTACTGTCATTATTTAAGTATCTAACAGACGTTTCTCCTTCTAGTGTGGTTATACTATCAGCAGGAATTTCAGAATAATATTTCAATAACGTAAGTCAGATTATGTGCTCCATATTTATTAACTTCTACATTTTTTAAAATAAAACCAGCACTACACAGCATACTTTTAAAGAGTCTGTCCCCGCTCCCCAGCCTCCTGGTATCACTATATAGAACATACTAAGTATGTGCAAAGATGTAGTGCATGTTTACATTTTAAAAATTATAGACATGTGATAATTAGAAACCTTATGGCAATTTCCATCAAATAATACATTATACTGTGCCTTCTCTCATTTTCTTTAATGTGGCTGGCACAGTGTGGCTTCTGGCTCTTCCACAAAATCAAAATGAGCATAAAAATTTATAAATACTTTGAGTTGGTTTAAGACATTGAGTAGGCCAGGACAATACAACCAAAACCACATTATGGCTGAAGGAAATGGGAAGTATTTTGAAGGCTATTCATTCAATGTAATGAATTACTGTAATAATTTTTAAAAATTTAAGCATTCAATGCCTCTGTTAATTACATCTCGAAAGATACCTTCAATATTCTGCCATATCCAGGTCACTAAGCCCAGGGTTTTCATTTGCACTTCCTTGTCCATGTATCTGCTTATGTCACAGCACCTCTAGCTTTCACCTTAGCCAATTGTTCGGCTTTCTCAGACTCACTTTGACTGTTGTCTGAGTAAAGAAGAGACTACCTCTCCTCACTTTCTGATGCGGAGATAGCTCTGGGGCACAAATGCCTACCTAGCAAGTGCAAGGTCATGAGTTCAAAACTTGCTCTCACAAAAAAAAATAAAAAATTAAAATCTTTTCACTTTCTGTATAGCCCTCCAGTGGATTACTTAAAATGTTAGTAACATTCACTTACACTTTTTATTCCTTCACTAAAGTATAAGATCATTATTAATAGAGAATTGCATAGGTCTTCAAGATTAGAAGCAATATTGTAATTTTGGGGGGAATAAAAAATTTTAAAAATTATGAAAATAACCATAAAACAAATATATATTTAACATAATGTTCCTGAAATTGTTCTAAATCTTAGAGCATATATGGTGTACATTCTTTTTTTTTTTTTTTTTTTTTTTTTTTTGCTTTTTGAGACAGGGTCTCACTATGCAGTTCAGGCTGGCCTTAAGCTCACTTTTGTAGCCCAGGCTGGTCTCGAACTCACATTGATCCTCCTGCCTCAGCCTCCCGAGTGCTGGGATTACAGGCGTGCGCCACCACGCCCGGCTTGGTGTACATTCTTTAAAAGGTATTTCATTAAGGAAAATTGTAACACACTGAAGATCCAAGGTAGCATGAGGGAACAGGGAAATACGTTATGATAATGAAAGACCTTGGCTTGGGTCCCACAATTTGCCTTCACTAAGAGAATCTAGCAGGCACATGACACAGGGGCTGAGATGCCCTGTAATGGCTTCTTCTGCAATCATTAGAAGAAATTGCCTGACCAGTCTACTGGTAGTTTATTTGGATGTTTGTTTTTGTCCTTTGAAGATGCAGGTTCATACATAATAATTTCTTTCAGGTAACAGGATTCTGATTAAAATGTTCCACTAAACTGTGGCTTATCAGTCTGCTGGGAATTTGCAAATGCTAATAAACTCTCTTAGGTGTCTCATAGACACCATGCTGCTCCCACCCAATTTCCCAGAAAAGCAACAGCATAGCTCTCATTACCATCTCAAAGATCAGCTTATATCATAGCCAATAATGCTCGTTTTTGCTAGTGACACACATAGCCCAAGCTGAACCTAGGTAGGTCAAGACTCTAACTCTGAACAGATTCTGCCTCTGAGAACTGCACCAGACTTGTTTTTATACTGATCCCTATTCTATAACCATTCCAAAGTCTAGCGATAATCGTTGGATTCATTCTGTATAATCTAAACAAGAATGAAGATGTTTTGTCTAACTCACAGGTGTGCCATAAAGAGCAAGACAGCGCCAAATGGGGAAAAAAAATGAGGTCACAGCAAGAAAAGAGTCTACCTGAGTCACTCAAAACTCTCAAATATCTTATGAAAAGTAAATCAAAGATCATTGAAAGATTTCTCAAGACAATAGCACTTCCATGATTCTGTAGCTTAAGTTATTAGAACAGAGTGATACCAAGGCTGTTCTGTAGTTTCCTGAGTATATCATTGATTGTGGCTGTTTTCTAATGCTATGGACTTCACCCAAACAGCAGCACTGAAGCATTTCTGTCAGTTTTTTTATAGTGAAAGCAGGGTAAACAGTCATGGTGAAGCACTGCAAATTCATCACTGCACACCACAAGACCAGGTCAAGGTTCAGTTCCTACTAACAGAGTGTGGGAGAGGTTGATCAAAGTGATTTTAGAGCTGAGACATAATGTTGCAGTGCTAGGGATGTATCGATCTCTGGGTTTCCCTGACTGTTCTTTGATAATGTCATTGTTACTCATAATTCATTAGTTATAATTAGACAACAGGCCAGTTATGGTGATGAGATAGTTGGCCTCTTTACCCCAGCCAGATAAGGCCTGAGGTCTGACTGTCTCACAAAAAGGAAAATGCTTCCAATTTATAAAGGCATATATTTTCAGAAAAAAAATCTGATCACGTTTTTATAATCATATAGTACATACCATAATCACATATAATCATGAGTTTGGAATAAATATTGGCAATATATATTCTACATTATATGGAAAATGTACATAGAGCCAGGGTTTTTTTTTTTTTCCATTTCACTTATCGAAACTATACTATATTTATAGTAATATTATTGACACTTTTCTAAGGGCTTCTGTGTGACTCTTTCCTAAGGATAAGGCCATTCCTGTTACATGCAAGACTTCAAAATGGCTATTCACCAAGACACGATTCCTTTTTTTCTTAATTTAAAAATACTTTTAATTAACAATAATAATCATGCATCATAGTTTAATCTTTTGGTATATATTTTAGTATACAATGACTAATTTAGTGTAATAAATAGATATACTATCTGATATATTTATTTTTTGTGTTAACATTTAAATTCTACTCTTAGCAATGTAAAAATAAACAATGATTATTTATTGTAGTCACTATTTTGTGAAATAATTCATAGAAGCTGTTTTCTCTTTTCTAAATGTCCTTTTTTTCTCTTTGATCAGTATCTCTCTTTTCTCAGTCACTCTCTTGTTCCAGTCTCTGGTATTCATTAACCTATTACCTATTTCTCTGGGACCATTATGTCCAAATGCCACATATTGGTGTGCTCATATGGTATTTAATATTCTGTGTGGGTTAATTTAAATGAGCATAATGTTCTTGCTGAGAACAGGCCATTTCACCTGTTCACCCCCAAACTTATTAAGACCAAAACATTTTCTTTTGTGTGTAGATAGTACTCTCCAATATGCAACCCATCACTGGTGGATGCTTAGCCTTTGTACTTGGATACTGAGAATAATGGGTCAATGACTACACGAGTGTAGATATCTCTTCATACAGTGATTTCTACTCCTTTGGATGTATGCCCAAAACTAGGGGTGCTGGATCTTAGGGCAGCTACACTTCTGAGCTTTCTGAGATTCCACCATTCAGTTTTGTGGAATGTAAGCACTACTTTATGTTCCTATTAGCAGTGCACTCAATTCCCTTTTCTGCATATGTTCACCAGTACTTCTTATTTTTCATTTTCTTGATAATAAGCATTTTAACAGATTCTAGCTGGTGATCTTTATATGGTTTTAAATTATATCCCTCATGATTATTAATGATTTTTAAAAATATTTTTGGTGGTTTGTATAGTGCTCTGTTCGAAGTGTCTATTGAAACTTTTTCTATGGTTTTGTATGAACTACCTATTTTTTTAATTATTGGGTTACAGGAAATATTTTGTTGTTGGAGAAGGCATGACAAAAATGCTGATTGTAAGGTCAAATCATTGCATAGGCCAACTGTACAAATACAATTTCTAAAAAATATTTTTATTTTTCTGATTTCTTGTAGGATCCTTCAAGTAAGCTATTACTTAGGGTAAAATTTAAAAGTTAATTATAACGTAGGGAGAAATGTGAAATGAAGCCCAGTTTAGTCAGGTAATGTAGTTAGGCAACTTGGATAGCGTCAGTGCTCCTTGTAACACTGACAGTTTTGATGCTGAGACTTTACTAAAAACCATGAAGCTGCTCTAGACATTCATGATTCCATAAAGACACACAGTTTTTAAGATGGTAGTAATCAGAAGAGAGTGAAAGAAAAAACATAGACACTAACACAGACATAATCAGATGAAGATTGATTATAGGAGGATTTTTTCATTTTTTTTATTCATTTCAATGAAAAAAAGACAAAATAGCAAAGAGAGAGCCTTAAAACAGGTGAGTAGGACAGTTATAGTAATTAATCTATTGCATATTGTTCTCTTCATAATAGTTATTCAGAGGACAAGAAGTAGACAGGATATGTTGTCTAAACAGTACTAGTACAAGCCTTTTTTTTCTCATTGAACTAAGAGAAAATAGTTGTATATCCACCCTAACTACCAGGTATATACATGTATTTTTTTCACTAGAAAATGATCCTTTATTTATATCCCTCATTTTGTTTTGTTTTGTTTTGTTTTTCAGCGATGGGTGCTCATTGCTGTTAGAGAAGCTGTGTTTACAGAAGTCTTTAAAGGACCTTTTCATGCTTGATGCTAGTCTAAAGCTTGATGCTAGTCTAAAGCTTGAATTCAGCAAAACATAGTTTGATAGTCCATAATAGTAGTGAGTTACCAGCACAACTGGCAATTGTCTGAAGATGTTGACCTCAGCCTTTTATAGCTCAACGTATTAATATAACTTTATTTTTTATACCCAGTGGTTACAATCTTCTGCTGGATGGTTAAGACCAAGTTAAAGTAAGTCCTATATAACTAAAAATGTAACTTCTTCTATATAACAAGGTTAGTCAAACCCCCTGAGAATTTGCCCTGAAATCATGTACAGTACCTAGTGGATCTTTTGTCAGTGTTAGCCATCTGAATGAGTCACAGCCATTGCCTGACTAATTTGCTTTTTGTGAAAGTCTGAGAGAATTTTTCTTTCTAGGTGACTCTCCTTTGGCACAGTATGCATCGCTGATCACTTTCCTCTGTGGCCTCATAATCTTGATCAGAAAATTTGGGACATCACTCAGTGACAGAATGTCACAGCAGAGGTGATTATAGGAGTTTTAATACCACTGAGATTAGGAAACTCACATTGCTTTGGCAATTAGTCATCTTCCATAATGGCACTGGCCCATTGGTTACCCAACATAGCATGAAGTCTTGCACCAAGGAAACATACATAATATTCACATGGCTCATACATATTTCCAAGCATTCAGTGACTACAATGCTTCCACAAAAAGTGTCTCACCACAGAAAGAACTGTAAATGATATCATTTAACCATATGTTTCATAATTATGAGTAGCTATGAAGTAACAGATACTTAGATAATTGTAAATAAGAAAATGAAGATAAATTCAAGAATTGCAAGGGGATAAGATATGAGTAATAAAAATGAGAGTATATCATAAGCAGTTAATGTTTCAAGAAGTTGAAATTCTAGAGGAACAGACACATATGATGAACATTAGAAACATGAGAATCACATTTGGTTATGAATTTGTGATGTAGCTCTGTCTCTGTCTCTCTTTTTTAATGTATTTTATACAGGGCCTACTGGGTCTCACTGTACTGATCAGACTCATAGTGATCCTCACTGTACTGATCAGACTCATAGTGATCCTCTGTTTTCAGCCTCCTGAACACTGGAATCACAAGTGAACACCACCGCACCCAGTCTCAGTTGTGTCTCAGAATGCCCCATGGGTGGAGCCAGAAAAGCTCACTTAGGATCAAACCCCTATACGTGCTTTAATCTCCTGAGCTATCTGGCTGGCCCTGGGACTTAACTTATTCTAATTAGACACCCTAACTTGCCTGACTATAGTGAGGATAAGCAAAAACCCTTAAGGTAGAAAAGAATTACATTAATTAAATGACAATCTCTATGCATGAGTATGGATAAATGCCTGTTAGGAGCTTTATAACATATAAGCCTAAAAAGGAAAATTGAACTTGTGAAAAACCAGTAAAAGGAGAAATGTCATAAAGTTTTATTTAATGATCATATAGAAAGAATAGTATAATTAGGTAATTAAAATCCATAGAGTGGCAACTTACATGAAAATAGACAAAATTCATAACACATTGAAAACAAAGGGTAAGCAAGAAGCATTAAGAAGTGTTGTGTATGTGTATGAACTCTGCCTGGTGAATGCAGTCATTATAAACTCAGGTACATACTAACAAAATGAGTTCTTAGGAGAGATAGAAAGGGGGAGAGAAAGAGAGAAAGGGAGAGAGAGAAGAAGAGGGAGAGAGAGAGGGAGAGACAGAGAGAGAGAGAGAGAGAGAGAGATCTTGATAAACTTTTTCAAAAGAAAACACAGCCAGTAAGCTACACATACTACAAGTAAGAACTAAAAATTGAAATTTAAGGAAAATCTTTTTGAAATTAGAGACATGACACTGGTAGTACAGGCTACCAAAAGTGAGAGTATATTGAGGTGGAATGTCAGTATCAGTATTTATGCACATCTTTAAGAGAAGCTTTTTTTCATATTTTTAGAATTATTTTCATAAGAAGACCAATTCATTATAAATTTCATGAAAGAATTAGGAAGTGAAACTTTCTATTTTAAGGGTTTAGCATTTCAGAAAAAAAAATATGAAGGTAAAATATACAATATTTTTTCATATTTCCCATATTTAATCTGCAAAACAAAATAGTGACTTGAACAGATTTTTCATCTTCTCTATATTTTTTTTTATTTCTGTGGAAAGAGATATGGTGTGTTGTGCTTCTTCATTGAAATTATGTGTAGACGAAGTTGGAAACGTGATTTATTCTGGCCTTTGTCAGTTTCTAAGCTCCAGTTCATCCCTCTGCTGTCCCCTGCAGTAACCTCAGAGACGCCCTGCACTGCCTTCCGCATACAAGTATTCCCCTGTATTCTGTGCTCACAGAGGGCTCAGAATCTCGGAGCCCTATGGCCCTTGCTCTGCTCTGCACTAGTCTGAGTGACTCCAGGAGAATCAGACTTGATTGGTGGAAGAAGAACAGGAACTTGCGTCAGCATGTGCTCTGAGAGTCCTTTTAATATGCTTGAACAGACATTAAAATTAGATAGATGCTGGGAAAAGCTGGCTTGTAAAAGGAGGTGCCTATTCAACAGTTTAGAGAAAAATAATTTAGGGGTTTCATAGAAGCACATTTAGGAAACTATAGCCACATAGATACAACACAAAACTGAACTGGGTGCACTGTGGCATATTTTTGCAAATCCGGTGAAAGCCACTGTTACTTTTATTCTAGCCTTCATGATTTTTCGCTGTTTCTAGAGCATATTAAAACACAATGCACTCTCCTTTAATTTGTGTAGAGATGAGATTGGGATAGAAGTGCCATATAGATGACAGGTTATACTTTAAATTAAGTTTCCCAAATAAGAATTTAATCTTGTTTCAATGAAAGAGTTATTAACCACTTTTAATTAGGAAAGGCAAGTTGAATCAGAGGTGTTCTCTTTAGCCTCTCAGCGCCAGGAGCTGATTGATTGTCAGTCACTGACAGTGTCAAGTTTTGCCTCAAAAAGACAATGAGACAGAAGCTCGCCAAGCAAATCTCAGTAGAAAAATGACTCAAGTGGCCTCTGATAGGGACTTTCCAAAGGCCGCAGCGCTACTTGAATTTCAGAGGCTTTGCCTTGGCATCAGTACATGGAAGGCTCTTTCTAAGTTAAATAATTGTAGTGGTTGATACATTGTGTCAACTTGGCTGGATGCCTGGTGGTTGATACATTTTATCAATTTGGCTGCATTGCCTGGCTGTTTCACACTGTGTGCCCTGAGGGTCCTGCCCCAGAATAACTCAGTTTGGACTTTATCTCCTGGCTTCCTGGTCAGCCTCTAAGATTAGAGACCCTTCAGCCTTCAGTAGCAGATTCTTCTGCCTTTTGTTGCTGACACAATGGCTGACTGTGAGAGACTGTTAGGAACCGGTAGAAACTGGTTAAGACCAGTAGAGACCGTTAGGGATGGAACACTGCAGTGAGGATAAAAGCTGTGGGATTGAATCTTTCAGTTGGCAGTGTGCAGAGGCTCTCAGCACACTTCCCCATCTGACTCTGGGACTGGCACATCTTGTGTTATATCTGTTCCTCTAGTAAAACCTTGACTAGAACAATCACACTTTGGCATTCACAAGATTAGGCCATCTAAGACAAGCCACTACTTTAAAATATATATTAGCTAAGCATACTCACAAACATTAAGCAAGATATTTTTCAACCTCTTTTTTTTTTTTTTTTTTTGTACTGGTTTGATATCCAAGAGCAAATAAATTGTTTTGCTCTTATCAGATATCAAATCAATGGCTGACTTAATCAAGACATGGGTTATGTGATCACAGGCAACAACCTTTTTCTCCCTACCATATACTCTTCCCAAGGTTCAATAAGTGTGATCAATGAAATATAAAATTGAGATAGAATATGTATCAGTGCTGAACATTTAGAATGATAACCCCCTTCCACACTTTGTAAGCCTTTAATAATTTGTCAGATTATGTCCACACTAAATTAATGAAAATGTAAAAGAAGCCACCTTGTTTCACAAATGAACTTGGAAAAGTAGTAAAGCAAAATGAAAAAGCCTGCACTGAAAGTACTCCTTAACTTGAGTGGGAAAGAGCAGCCTGTGAAAGAGTACCATTTTGATATCAAAACTTACTATTGTGGAGGTTGCATAAATGAAGAGAAAGGTCATGGCTCAATGCATGTTAAAGGCGAAGAAAATCTATTTATCAGTGTCTGCTTAGTAGGGTCTGCTTGAAGTCCAATGATAGCAAGAAATCTGCAGCATCAGAAGGATTGTTTAGAATGTGGTGCCTTTGCAGATGGGGTATTTGCCACATGCAGCAGCTAGAACATCCTTCCTAAAGCAAATTGCCAATAACACTAACAAGTGAATACAGCTCCACTGATTCCCACCCATGAACAGATAACACCAGCAGACCCGAAAAGCTGTAAGGTAGGAGAGACAACCATGGTGAAGCCGAAGAATCGAAGGAAATATAAGTCTTTAAAATAGATATTTTTGGAAACTTCCAGAGAAAAATACCCAACCAAAGTTTTCAAAAACTTTACATAGCCACAATGAAGAACTGACTTAAATTCTGTAAAGAATAAGAAGCAAATTAGGTTTGTGAATTACATAAAATAACAGATAGTGAGAAATATACAGGGAACTACAGAACTGAAACAGTAGATCAGTAACATATTCAAATTCACTCAAACTTTTCCATATGCATGAACATATGGAAAAGATGACAAAACATAACACCCAGGATTTCCAATATATGGATAATTAGAATCCTAGAAAGGGCAAGGAAATTGAAAGCTAAATATATATATATATATATATATATATATATATATATATATATATATATATATATTTAGCTTTAGCTTTCAATTTAATATAAATTTATATATATATATATATATTTAAATTTTTATATATATTTAGCTTTCAATTTATATATATATATATATATTTCAATATATATATATATATATATATATATTTAGCTTTAGCTTTCAATTTAATATAAATTTATATATATATATATTTAAATTTTTATATATATTTAGCTTTCAATTTATATATATATATATTTCAATATATATATATATATATATATATATATATATATATATATATATTGCAGGGAGGAAATCACATAACTTTCATGAGTTAGAAAAATAATTAAATTAAATGCAACTTGAAGGGATTTGTTAAATATCAACATAATACATGAGTGCATGAGGAGACCACTAAGTATGCAGAAAAAATTTAGAATTTCAGTGATGAAAGAAAATCAGAAAGCAACTAAAGGAAACATAAATTGTAAAAGGTATCAAAATGTGTAAAAGGATATATTTGTTTAAAGCATTCCTAGAAGTATAAGAATTTAGACAAGTTCACATAATTTCAGAGAAAATTTTCTCAGGAATTCTTTAGTAATGAATTTTTAAAAGTATTTGCCCTTAAAAGAATAAGTAACAATAGACAAAAAGAACAATAGACAAACATGATTTCTTCAAAATCAAGAGCTTCTATCAAAAAACAATATGACTGACCAAGAGAAGGACAACTTATAGCTTGAGACACAGGCTTATAAGCTTCATATCTGATAAGAAGTTAATACACAAAATACAAGATAATTACTTATAGATAATTCCTTGGAAGATCTCCATAGGAAGAAAATATCCCAATCAAAATATAGGCAAAGTCCTAAATATACATATCCCACAGTGGGACACACAAATGGCGAAAAAATACATTAACAAGTACTCCTTATCATTAATCATAAGAAGTAAGATGCCAAGTAGAAACTCCAAGAGACACCACTTCATGTCTTTGACAGTGTCAAAGAGATAGCTACCTCCAGCATTATTTTGAGTAAAGTTACTAAATCATTCTGTGTTCAGCGGAGATTACAGACAAAGAAAATGTGGGCTTATCCATCAGTTGATCAATAGTTTGATGGATAGATAGATTTAATCAAAATGTATACAGACTTCAAGTAAAGAAAACTTATGCAGATATTATACTATTGAATTAACAGGACCATCATAAAATTCCTAACATGCAGATGAATGGAGCACTCAGTTTATCAAGTGTTGGTGTATATTAAAATATTTACATAAGTTTTTCTTTTCCTGAAGCAGGTGTATATTTTTGGTGAATTTTAGAGCACTGAAAAATCAGTTCTGAAAATAATATGTCCTTTGCAACAACATGGATGAAATTAGATTATAACGTTATGCTGAAATGAAAAAAGCCAGCCTCACACTACCACGATTTGTTCTCATTTATCTCAATTCTGAGTGGAATCTAAAGGAACCACACACAAAGAAGCAATGGTTTCAACAGAAGAATGAGATGGGAGACATGGATAGTACTTAGTGGATGAAAAGATTCAACTGTACAAGAACTATACAAATTTTTCACTGGGGGAACCCAGTACCTAACCTCCACCACTTAAAGGAGAAGAGATTTAATTTGGCTCACAATGCACGGGATTCAGTCCGTGGTCTTTTAGCCCCAAGACAGAAATACCATGGAATATATGTGGCAAAGGAAAGTGCTCACATTATTGTACCCAAGAAGCAGAGCAGCCAGGCATGGTGGCGCACGCCTGTAATCCCAGCACTCGGGATGCTGAGGCAGGAGGATCTGTGTGAGTTTGAGACCAGCCTGGGCTACAGAAGTGAGCTCAAGACCAGCCTGAACCACATAGCAAGACCCTGTCTCAAAAAAAAAAAAAAAAGAAGAGGAGCAAAATCAGAATACCTAGGTAAGGAGATACCTATACCTCTTAAAAGTATACTGGACTGGGGAGGTAGCCCAGCAGCAGGAGCACCTGCCTGGCCAGCACAAAGTCTTCAATTCTATTCCCTATACAAAAAAAGAAACAACAACAACAAAAAGAAAAACAAACAAGCAAAGGCATGCTACTAGTAACATACTTTTTCCAACCAAAATACACTCTGAAGCACATATAACTTTTTTTTTTTT